>JAKTXF010000032.1:0-149610 GCA_030561465.1 Suhomyces kunorum | reverse complement strand
GTTTGGCGTACTACAACGAGCGGTTCTGCCAGGTGGTGGGATTCTTCACCGCTACCGCGGTAGAGGGCGCCGACATCGCCATCTTGGCGTTTGCCGTGCACACCTACTTGCTCATCTTCAAGCCACAGCTCAACACCAAGGTCAAGAACTCCTCCCGGGTGGAGGGCGGCCTTTACCGCTACCGCAACTACGTGTACGCCCTCTCGTTGTTGATCCCCCTCGTGATCGCCAGCTTGGCCTTCGTCAACAAAAAGGGCTACACCTCGTTGGTGTGCTGGTGCTACCTCCCCGAGAAACCAGTATGGTACCGGCTCGTGTTGAGCTGGGTCCCCCGGTGGTGCATCGGCCTGACCATCTTCATCATCTACTGCTTGATCTACATCCACGTCATCCGCGAGTTCAAGACCTTGGGAGGTGTGTTCACCACCTTCCACAAGAACAACCAGAAAACCTTGTATCCCAAGGCCTCCCATGCCGAACAACCCTCGTTCTACTCCGCCTTCAAATACTTCATCGATAGAATCACTCCCCGCTGGACCATCCCCGACCACGACGAGATGACCCCCAGCACTTCCCTCGTGCCGCCCCGGAACCACCAGAACTCGTCCTCCACCGGCAACACAAAGGTGTCCACGTCCAAAAACGTCGACAAGGACCAAAAGGACGAAGAATCAGACATTTCGTCCTCTCCCATGAACTTGGAGCCAGAAAATGCCGTTTATGACTCCGAGTTCCATGCGGCAAACTTGGAGAAGTTCCGCAAACGCCAAAAAGTCATCGAGAAGCAAATGAAATCCATCTTCATCTATCCATTCGCTTACATATTCATCTGGCTTTTCCCATTCATGCTCTATGTTACCCAGATCAACTATGAGGAAGAACACCACCCCATCTATTGGTTGAACTGCATGGGAGCGTTCATGCAGCCCTTGAACGGCTTCATCGACACTTTGGTGTTCTTGCACCGTGAGCAGCCATGGAAGTACACAATCATGAAGAACTTCGCGAAAGAACACATCACTAGAATGGACAACTTGATCTACCACGGTTTTAATAGCAACAACAACGGAGGCGGTAGCGTGGGCCAGCGTGAAGACAGCGAATCCATTGCCACCAGTGCCCGGTTGACGAAAAACTCCTTGTGTGCTAGTACCGGCCTCATCGAAGTTAAAGACTACCCCCAATGGAGACGATGGTTGAGTTGTCTCCGACTTCCATTCTTTGCTCTTCCTACCGACGAAAGTGTGGCAGCTTTCCAGAGGGACTATATCAGCAAGAAGTTGAACAGTCCGCAGGTGGCCACCTCCGAAGAGCAAGGAGCACAAAAGCTTGCCTCCAGAGGCCAATTGTTTGGTGCAGGCACCAAACAATTGTCTCTTGCACATGCCCATGACTTTTCCAACATTTTGAGCGGTGATTTAAGTGAATCGAGTTTCCGAACCAACTTAGAGAGCTTTTCATTCAATTACAATGGCAAACTGGGCCAAGAAGTTCAGTCCACCGGGAAGAGATCGTCCATCGCCGGCACCTCGACCCGGAAAAACAGCATTATATCGTCGAGCAAGTCCACTCGTCTGAGACAGTATTCCACGCCTGAGATCTCTGAATCATTTCGGGATAGTCGCAAAACGTCTTATAACAACAATCTCACGTTTGAATTGAAGCCATTGGGCAAGCGTGCTAATGGTGGGCCTCCATCCACGCCAAAAAGAACCCCAGTTACCCGGGCATCGCTTAGTTCACCCATGGCACTGAACAATACTGACGATGACATGGACTTCCTCGAATTCCTTAGAAAGGGACCATAGACTCCGGACCCACCAGGATGGCGTGGCGGATGTCAAGTCTGCAATAATTAATAATATTCATCGAGCGTAATGGTTTAATGTAGGACTTTGGGAAGAAAGGGAGTAAAACAAGGAAAGGGAAGAAAGGAAGGGAAAGCAAGGAAAGGGAAGAAAAGGAAGGGGAAGTGAGGAAGGAAATAATGATGCACTTATACACGTTCACATAGTGGTTTGTTCTTGCGTTGTATTGCACCAGGATGAATGGTACGATTTATTGGAGTGAGGCTATCGAGAAATGTTATTTCGAGATTTAGCTTAACAATTATTTCTTTATACACGACTCTACCAATAGAAGTTGGGGAGCCAGAGGCCGATGTTCGAGGGTATTATATTTAGCATTTAAATCACTCCGAGCTCGATTTTTAATCTTTTCAGAAGGAACTTTGCCAATATGTCGTTACTCAAAACTGCCCCACAATTTGCGAGTAGTTAACCATACCTGATTCAGCCATTCGGAAACATTATAGGATGATAGAGGGTTGGTCATTCCTTTTATTGCAGATCTTACCGATTAAAACTCAGCTTTGAACTAGAATTTGATTTTACTGCTCAATTTTGGCTATTTAAGGTGATTAGTTGGGTGTTTTCTATTTGTCCTTGAATAATTCAAGATTATACACAATCCGAGACAAGGTTTGGAAGTCTCGCTCGATTATACTACAGAGCCAACATTCTATCTTTTAGCGACTGATTGAGGTACATATTCACGAATATCCATCATCAAAATTCATTGAATAGTGTTGGTTGAAATGTGTGGATGGCGAATCTGATGAACTCCATTCATTCGGTGTCCGGGCTCGGCTAAAATCTGAAGGATCTGTTATCAGACATCAGATCCACGAGAGCAATTGATCTGAGTACTTGAATTAATTGATTCCATCCGATTTGCTTTTGCAAGACCGATATTGAAGAAAATTCTCCAGACTGCTAGAAAAAACTCTATCTACGTTGCTATCTAGAGACTCTCCCCAGATATTCTGACGTCCGCTAAAGTCATATATTCCGAATTTACATTTCCAACGTGGGATTAGCATCACAATTCCTAAATGGTGTCGAATCGTGCAATTTCCATCTGGCTGTACAATGCGGAGATATTTGAAGTTATTTGAAGGGTGAGAACTATTTACCATCCATAAACTTCGGGATTATGAGCTAACAGCATGATATCCCACTTGAATACACCGCTGCAACCACCATGACTTTCGCAGCCTCAAATCACTAACACCAAAAGCTTCTGGCTAATAGCTCTATTCCCATAATATCCCGAACTTTCTGCCTCTACTGTGCCCACTCCTCTGAATTTCCACCGTTCAATAACCAAAATAACCACTATGACTTCCACACGAGAGCCACCATCGAAAGCCACCCCCACATTACGCATTCCATCAATTCACCCAAATTACGCATTCCAACAATGCACCCACATTGCATCCACCATCTCCCCCTTCCATTGCATCCATCTTTTCACACCGCCGTTGAAACCATCCATAGTACAGCCTTCTTTCCATTTCCCACTCCTTCTTCCCTCACTCTGCCACTCACTTCCACGCATATTTCTAACGGTCTCCAAGAAACCTCGGAGAATCTCGGCCTTTGACACTCCAACCTCCCTCCCTCTTCCGTTTACGCGACAGCACTCTCCCCACACGTCATAGTCTCCGATACTGCACCATTACGGCAATTTCCATGCCACACTCGGTCCGTATCCGATCCCATTGGCTGAGTCTTGTGCGGCCTTCCCCAGGTTTGACGCGATGAGGTAGATCTAGATTTGTTCGCGGTGCCTGAAAACTTAAATACAGGAAGGTATATATCATGGGTCTCAGGTACTTGGGCCGGGGTTCTCGGATAGATAATTGATTGAATCCTATCACCGTAAGTATGTAAAGACTAACTAAGCTAGTATTTCTATACTCTGAATCTCTTAGAGCAGAATGGAATATAGACGACCGGGGGACCTCTACTTTTAGTCGATCTCTCCTCGTTATAATGTCTGCTAGGGGAATCGCCCAAAAACCTTTTAACTAATAGCATCAGACCGGCTAGCTGCGTTTAAAAAAACAGCAACCTCCATCCCATCCATTGGCTATATTGTTTTGTCAACCCTATATTTAAAGATTGAACTACAGAACCTTAACTATCAAGCCTCCAGGTAGCCCCGACTTCCTATTTGGGCATAGTAAGTAGTGGAAATACCATCGGTTCCCCTACAGATTCGGACCACTCCTTTTATCATTAACCTACTCTACACCGTTATCACCGAGTCGTCCATAGTGTCATCCATCATCCACATTTAAAAATTGCTATCGACCCATCACTTCCGACCCATCAGCATCTAATCTTTGCTTCACTTTACCATTCCATTTCTCACCCATTCCATCGTCTCACTCCATTCCATTCTTCATTCTGACTCCATAACCGTCCCCAATGCCAGAGACCGATTCTCACCTGCCAGAGACCGATTCTCACCTGCCAGAGACCGATTCTCACCTGCCAGAGACTCGCCTCTCCAATCACCTCTCTGATCACCCATCTACTTCTCCCGCTCCTCCCTCTATTCCTCCCTCCAAGTCTCTTTCTAATCCCCTCCCTCCCTCCCTGCTGACTCGTTTGTCAAAGAAGTACTACGAGTCCAATGCCGGTGACGGAACCCGTGCTACGGACCAACATGTAGAAGGGTTCCAGCTCGCATTGACTCTTACCCTGTGTGTGGTATCATTATTTATCGTTGCCCTAGATATCACCATTGGAGGCACCATCATTTCCAATGTCGGAAACCAATTCCATGCGTTCCAGAAGGTCGGGTGGATGACCACCGCCTACCTTCTTCCCATGGCCACATTAGCACCCTCCTACGGCAAGATCTCCATTGCCTTTGGCCGCAAAAACCTCATGTTGGTAGGTATCGTCATTTTCGAAGCAGGTTCTCTTGTGGCTGCCGTGTCTCGTTCTATGGATATGTTGATAGGTGGCCGTACCATCCAGGGTGTTGGCGGAGGCGCTGTGCTGTCCATGGTGACGGTTATCATGACGGAACTGGTACCTATTCTGCGTCGTCCTTTGGCATACATGCTCATCGGAGTGACGTTTCTGATTGCCAGTGTGTTGGGTCCGTTCATTGGAGGCGCCTTTGCCTCCAACGTCACCTGGAGATGGTGTTTCTACGTCAATCTCCCGCTCGGAGGCCTTGCCTTCGTGTTCTTGTGGTTCGGTTTCCGTCCTCCTCGTCCTCAAGGAAGTGTGCGTGAAAAGTTGGCCAAAATCGACTACATCGGCACTTTCCTCTTGACCGCCGGATTGGTGTTGGTGCTTCTTGGAATCAGTTTTGGAGGTGTGGAGTACCCCTGGAAGCTGGCCCCGGTCATAGCTTGTTTGGTGGCGGGGTTTGTGGTGTGTGTGGTGTTTCTGGTATGGAACTTTGGGTTCTCGCACCACCCCATTATCATGCCGGAGTTGGTGATGGTACCACAAATTCAGGCGGTGTGTGTGTGTGGCTCGGCCAATTACGCTTTCTTCATGGTGATCGTGCTCTTTCTCCTGATGTACTTCCAGGTGGTGTTCGGAGCCTCTGCCCTCCATTCCGGTATAGATTCCATGCCGTTGATTATCACGGTGTCCATCGCTTCGGTGGGCACAGGAATCCTTATGCGGTTCTATCGCCGGATTAAGGTGCTAGTGGTGTTGTGCAATGTCCTCTGTCCTCTTGGAGGCGGACTTTTGCTCCTTTTGACGCCCCATTCCTCGGTGGCAGATCGCATTGGTTTGCTCATAGTGAGTGGAGTCTCAGTGGGAATGCAGTTCCAAACCATGGCGATTTCCGCGCAATTGCTGGCTCCTCCCGATGTTGAGGGCTCGTTGATCATGGTGACCATTCTTTTGAACTTCCTCAAGTCTGCAGCAGCCTCTGTGGCCATTTCCGTGGCACAGTTGATCTTTGAGAACTCGGGTGTGAAATACTTGGGTCAAGCACTTGCGGGGCTCGACCCCGCATCCCAGGAGTACCACATCTTGAGTGGCATTCCCGCAAAGGCGCTCCTTTCGGCCCCTGACACCATTCGTCTGCTTCCACCAGATCTCCGGGCATACGTGCTTATCTACATCATGCGGGCAATAAAAAACGCATTCTACTTTGCATTTGCACTTGCGGCTGTGGCATTCGTGACGTCGCTCTTCACTACGAATAAGAAGATCCCCAAGCACAAAGACGTGTTAAAGAAGTCGGATATGGAGCAGACAGAGCTTGAGGCAGCGGAGAAGGACGCTATTGTGGAATACAGCAATGTTGAAATGGGTGCAAATTCCAATGCGAAGGATCTCGAATTGGGTGCAAAATCGAGTGCAACAATTTTCGAGATGGATAAGGATCTTGAAATGGGTGCAAGCTCAGATGAAAAGGACCTCGAGAAAGCTGCCGGCGAGCACCGCACGATATGTGTCAAAAATACCCCTTGAATTGCTGAAAATTAGGTCAATGGCCTGCAAAATCGCATATAATAGAACATCCTCTAAAAACTACATAATTGCATAATGAAACTTATAGATTAAATCATTTACTTAGTAGTACCGTTCTGATTAGAATACAGCGGCAGATAACGCATCCAATTGTGATAGATTCAATCCACTCGCATCTATTGCAGTTTCTTATTCTCAAATTTGTATGCTGATTCTAATATTTGAGAATGACCAACCACCAAAACTTTTATTTGGTAGCTGACTAAATCTATTGGCATATCTAGTTTTTCGCCCAATATTCGGTTTAATTATATTAGGTATATTCATACTATTGGATGTTCTCTTCTATTGAATCGTTGGTTTATGTCCTGCGAGCCTCAGGTTGCCTAATCAAGCCGTTCTAATATATATAATCTGCATGGATCAGTGTTATCTCACTCTAATAAGACATGGAAAATGGCATGCTCTTGAACCCGTAAATACAAGGCAAGTATTATTGTGACCGTAACTCATACATCTCTAAAAAGGTGATTACGACACTTCCCAGACCCAACACATTGGTTCAATTGGATTTAGACGTATAATTGACCATCTCCCCAACAGCAAGGATTAATAATTGGTTAAGTGATCGTTTTGCCATTAAATCCGCACACCGACTATCATCTTCCAGTAACGATAAATTTGACTGTTCTATTTTCCACAGTAACTCTAATTGTGGGTAGAGCATTTGCCGTTATACCATGCAATAATAATAATAATCTTTTGGTGATGGTCTTCCCGGTTCAATGATATACCTTGGCCCGCTAAACCCGCGTATTGATTAATAGTGTAGTAATGATAAACTTGCTTATTAAGCTGCCCACAAGCCATGGCAATTCCTTATGCCAGTCAAGAACCATCAGCTAATTACCTCTACATCATCGCAACAGACCATATTGACTCACCTAATAAACCCACTAAATCAGACCATGTTATTGCGACAACAAATGTTGCAGCCAAATTTCCATTTTAATTTACATGTTTCTCCACTCACCCCACAGGATCGGTTAGATCAGATCTTTCTCCTAATCCCATCATTACACAAAATAAATTAGATTATATATATGCTAAGTATTTGACTAGCTTTCACTAACTCCGCATACAAATCGAGACCTACCATTGATCCCGTAAAAACGCATAATTGACTCGAATTTTGATTCGTTAATTTCCCACTCACCCTGCAGAATTTCGATTCTTTCCCCCAAAACTGATGTAACACTCAGATTCCTTGTTCGTTTCCCTTAAAGCTACATGTAGTATTATTGCGAGAAATTAGAAATTGTAAGTGGAGTACATAATACCAGGATCTCAATTTTCTCCTCATAGGTAACTAGAACCAGTAATGTATTTTTATTAACATCGGTTATCACCAGTTATTTGCGTCTCCAACAAAATGGCATCATTTCATCAATAAGGACTCAGTATGCCGGAATTCGATTCATGTTCATCATGCCTTTTCATGAGCCTCGCCTCCCAATGTCATCTTCTCTAACTTTGCCTCGCTCCACCTAGTACAATTGTCCCAATTAATTCTAATATATTACACATAATATACACAATATACAATAATGTCCACTCGTCATAATTGAGCCTTCAATACACTCAATCAACCTTTTTGCTCCAATTATAATCAACTGCTCTCTTCTCGCAAGCCTTCTACTCTTGATACTTTTTCATAAATCTTCTCTCATTACCTTTCTCATTGATCAATTAAGCACCTTCTTGCCCACCTCTTCCAAGTACAACCGGATCTGTGCATTCAACCGTGTGACCTTTAACTCGGTGTTTCGCACCTCCATCTGATGCTCTAGCTTCTTCTTGCTGATGGAACTCTCGATCTCGCTTATAAGCTCCTTCTTCTTCGTGTATTCCTCCTCCTTCAAGTTCCGCTCCTCCACCAACTTGGTATAGTCTTTCCTGTAGTTAGCCAACTGGTGCTGGCTCTTCGAAATCCGCTCGTCCGCCTGTATCTTGAGCTTGTTGGTCTTTTCTTGCATGTTGGCAAGCTGTCTTTGGATCTGCTGTATTTGTCTCGTCAAGTCGGTATTTTGGAGGTTCAACTGCTCTAGGTATTCCTGGCTTTCCGTGAGCCTACCCAAAGCATCTCTTTCCTTGACTATATCATGGGAGATTTCTTCTAAAATGCGGAATAAATTCTTCAACTCGTTTTCGACCAGCTGGATCGAGTCAATAGTTATGGCAACGTTCGAATCTCGGGTATTAAATGTGTTATAGGATGCTTGGAGTTCGTTGGATTGAGCTTTCAAGTCGTTTATGATTTTCTGGAGGACCACAACATCGGTCTGGGAATACAGCCGCAAGCGGTCCAATTCTTTTGTTGATTCAAACACCAAGTATTGTATATCGTCCAACTTTTCTATCAAGCGTGCTTTCTCCTCCTTATACTGACTATGTTCCAATGTAACAATCTCCTGGACTTTTTTGAGCTTCTTCAACTCAGATTCGAGCTTCAGGTTGTACGAATGCACCTGCTTCAACGTGGCTTTCTTCTGGCTTCCGCTAGTTTCTATGCGAACCTTGAGGTCATTCAATTGGTTTGCTATATTTGCATTGTCGGATTGGACCTTGCGTACCTTGTCTAAGCTGGATTCGCTTTCCAACACCAATGCTTCACATTCGGCCGAATGCTCCTCTCGGAACCGGGCAAAGTTGACCACAGCACTCAAAATACGCCTAGTTTTATAGGGATCTGGTCTCATTATATCCATCAATGTCAAGTCGTACACTCCGCATCCTTGGAGGAACTTGTAAGCTGCCCTGTGCAATGCTATTACTGATATGGCTGAGGCTGTGTCGTCTTCGTCTTCGTCCTGATCCATTGATTCCGGAACTTTGGGGTCATTTTCGCTTCTGTGAACCCCATTTTCACTGGATTTCACACGCTTCAGGATCGACTGCGTAGAAATACCCATGAAGGTATCCAAAAACAGCTCGAAAAGCGTCTTGATGAACTGGCTGGTCGGCTTGGAAACGAGTTCTTCTGTTGCGATGAAGTCACAACTCTGTAAACATATGGTTATCTCTTTCGAGTCCAAAAGAGGAAATGCATCCTGCTGTGTTAGCTGGAGGTGCCGGCGATTGGACATGTTTCCCTGCCGGTACATGGTACTGAGGCGGGACATGTTTGGGGGTATAAAGTGGTGATGTATATTGTTTACAATTATGTTAGTGTTAGGTCACGTGCGGACTATCGCGACTCACCTGCATATAAACCAATGACATTACGTAATCGGGTATGGAAGGAGACAGGGTACAAGTTAGGTTATATCGTTAGTAGATGCATATTTACGGGTATTTAGGTAGTATATCGAAGAAAATGATTGGTCTGGAATGGTCTGGTCTATTTTTATTAATTTGGTATATTAAGTGGTTCGAAATAGGCAATTGAAAATGACTTTGGGCAGATGTCTATGACGATTAGACCTAAAATGAATAATACTCTTTACCTTATACGGAACCTCTAGCTCCTAGACACTCTCGAACTACATTTATCTTCATTAATCGTATTTGGCTCTATTGATAGCACTTGATAGCATTCTTAATGGATTTTGCCAGTCTCCTGTCAATTTGTTATATGTGCAATAATGTAGGCTCTAGACCCTCTCAGCAGTCCAGATGGCACCTCTGCAAACCAACTTGATTGCTTCGGTCAAAAGCAAGTATGGAACAGCCTTCTCTGCATCGTGCTCGATGGCAGTATCAAGATGCTCCAATTCTTCGTCTCTGAAAGTACTAATTAAGTCTTTCAACTCAGCTAACTCGGGCGAAGTTTCAACATGACGGTTAATTTCATCTTCAGTGAGCTTTCTTCCTGTTTCCTTGTCGTAGATTGGAATGTTATATTGGTTCATTAACACTCTCAACTGTTGGTTGTAGTGTCCACCAATTACAGTTTCAACAGCAACAGTACATGCCATAGCAGCTTCCTTGCTGATCAAAGCGGTTCCAGCACCCATTCCAAAGGCACCAATCTTCCACAATGGTGTGAGCAACGATGGTCTGACTCTTCTGTCTGATTGCAAGTTGTTGAATGTGTTGTGATGGTGGATCTCTTGGTCCCACATATGCTTCAATACGGGCTTCAAATGTGGATACTTGCTGGCCAATACAGCATACTGACCCCTATAGATGAAATTGGCTCCAAGCTCACCTGCTTGGTCAACTCTAATGACTCTATCAAGGAATGCCTTCTGTGCCTTTGACAAAGCACCATATTCGACATCTTTTCCGTAGTACTTTTTGGTAGCCTCTTCCTTGGCTTCCTGTAGAGCAGGAATAGCAGATGCTATACCTCTTTTCAAGGTAATTTGCCCTGTCTTCAATGATCTCAGCAACATTACTAGTTGAGTGGTACGATATTCGAATTTTTAGGATCGCGGCCTATGCAAACCGGATGCGAAAATCAGGGCTCGTTCACTTCAACCAAAGATAATATAGTTTTCATTCACATCGCGGTGAATGTGCTTATTATTCTAAGCATGGAAATCCCAATCGAGTAGGGTATTTCTTGGGTGTCCCTTGAGTTTGTAACGGGCTTATTTTCGTTGGCAGGAATTTTAAGACGGTAGAAGTATTTGTTAGGCACATCTTTGATTAGTTGCCATTCAACAGGAAAGATTCCCTTCCAGCGGGTTTGTTCAACCCAAATATCGCTAGATTGATTGTAGTCTATTTCAGATTTCATTTCAGCAACTCCACAGAATTTACCGCTGGAGTTTACCAGGAAGAGTAGGAATACCTTTCCTCCATTTCGAGTGACTTCCTTGTAGGCATTATTCAATCTCTTATTGCCCAAATCAGTCGAAGTCCATATTTTATGTGTGAAGGAAGAGTTTACATCGAGAATACTGTAGGATTTGATAACGAAGAACCTTGAATTGGGGGGCACAGAAAATTGATCGGCGCGATAACTTGTAAAGCGATGAATCTGGTCTTTAGCCTGTTTGGCTCTAGGCGCCTTGTCGCCGTAAGTGTATTCCTGAGAGGAGGTATAGGAATAATTGTGCAAGTGGTTAATGTATGAGGAGCCATTGGAAGGTGACCTTGCTGGAGCAATCTCTGGAACTGCTGTATCGGCCAGTTTGTTCCAGTTGTTGCCGCCATTGGAAAGCAGATATGTGTGAGCCGAAGACCAGATACTGTTGACAATTGGATTGACTTCAATTCCTTGTAAACCGAGGATTCCAACGGATTCCATAAGAGAGATTGACCTTGGAGTGCAGTATTTTGCAACTGAAGAGGGTTGATCAAAGCTGCCAGCACGAGCGGAGGTGAAACACGAGAAGTTTTCCGAAGAGTAGAAGCTATTTTGCATTTTAGGAAGTAAAGAGAAATAGAGATAAGAATTATTGAAGAAGGAATGTGCGTAATATATATATACTTAAGGATATGGGGTGTGGTTTTTGCAGCCCATAAACCTGTAAACGTATCTCCACTGTTGAGACTCAACCTGTATCTCTTCCCTCCATGGGTGCTAACATGTACATTCTGGCATCATCTTGAAACCAACCTGCAAAAGACTTGCAACATCTACAATACTCTGCTGATACCATGTCTTACAGAGTACAGCAAATAGATGACGATTTCTTGGATAGAAAGAGCAAAAAAGACAGATCCAGTGTCAAATATCCCAAATGCTATAAAGTCGACGTCAATATCACTAAAGTGAACCTTCCAGTCATCAAAGAATGGATCACCAACAAGATCAACGAGCAATTGCCTGATGACGATATTGTCATCGACTACCTATACGAATTGCTAGTGGCAAACGAAGAGACGCCAGATATAAAGAGCATTCAAGATCAACTAAATGACTTTTTGGGTGAGAACGAAGCCAAGGTATTCTGTGAAAAGTTATGGAAGCTTATGATCTCAGCCCAGAAGGATCCAGACGGAATTCCAGAGGAAATTCTCGAGCAGAGACGCAAAGAGTACGACGAACTAAAACAGAAGGAAGTTTACCTGTCGGAACAGGGAAAGAGAAAGACAAACTATAATAGAAGCTCTACTTCTGGCGAAAACGAGGAAAAGAAGCACCATAGGGAGCCTAGAGAGAACTATAACAGAAACTCGAAAAACTCATACAATAGAAACCCTAGAGAGCATTATAATAGATTCAATATTGGGTATGAAGACGGCATAGAATCCTCCAACAGAGGTTCGAGCGAGAGAAATAGACATTATTCAAACAAACAAAACTACAATAGAGGAAAATACTCCCGGAGTTTTAATGAATCAACAGGAAATCAAAACAGAAGTTATTCAAGGTTCTCAAATCGGGATTCCGATAAAGACAATAACGACAGACAGCGTGAGCACAGTCCTACGAGAGATGATTAACCATGCCTACAACAATTAAGGAATTGACCTATTAGAAACACGAAACGGCAGAATACCGAGAAATGGTGAATTTTCTTCCTATGAGGGTCTTGTTAAGGCATATAGCTGGAAATTCCAAGGCAAACTCGAGGTGTCGTCGAGAATTTCACTATTTTCGAGCTCGAGTAATCACTTTTTTTGGTTCTGTTTTTAGAAAGGCAGATTAAACCAGAAAGAACTCGGCAAGTATACTTCTATAATATATGGGCTTCTATATTACTCCTGGCCAGTTTCATAATAGAAGACGGGGGATAGGTCCAATTATTCATCACATTTTCCTTTGGAAATCGAATAAAGTCAATACCCCAAATTAACTCAATTTACAAAAATATCCTTAATAGAATCAACCAAAGCTAAATATTTCCAGCTTATTCAGCTCCATATATCCTCCTTAATAAACTTCAATTCAACTCCTATCATATCCATTCTCAATTTATAGCTGCCTATAATTCATTCTCTTCATCCACAACCACATCAAATTGATCACTTCCTATTGGTTGCACTCTCCAAAAAAACACCACAAAACTACCAGCCAACACAATTGACGATTCCAGCACCTCCAAACCCGACTATTTCATTGGCCAATTGTCTCTCTCCTTTTCGTCCATTACCCTACTGACTCAATGACCGAAGGTCGTGTGCGCACCACAGAAATTACCATTCGTAGTGGCGTCAAAGAATAGGTGTCCACTCTTATCATCATTCATTTCCCGCATTCTTCCTACTCAAACATCAGCATATTACGTCTAGTACTTTGCAACACCGACTGTAACTCGAATCCGCTATTTGCCGATCTTTAATCCCCACCGGAAGCCGTACCAGACTCACGATGTCGGATAGTAAGGAACATCACCATCACCACCATCACCACCACCACCACGGCCAAGGAGGCTCGCAACAACAACAACCACAAATACCAATAGATCCCAATGCTAATCCGGCCAACAGAATAGGAAAGTACCAGATTATCAAGACCTTGGGTGAAGGTTCATTCGGTAAGGTCAAGTTGGCACAACACTTGACCACCGGGCAAAGAGTGGCGTTGAAGATCATCAATAGAAAGACCTTGGCCAAGTCCGACATGCAGGGCCGTGTCGAGAGAGAAATCTCCTACTTGCGGTTGTTGAGACACCCCCACATCATCAAACTCTACGATGTGATCAAGTCGAAGGACGAGATCATCATGGTGATTGAGTTTGCCGGAAAGGAGTTGTTCGACTACATTGTTCAGAGAGGAAAGATGCCCGAAGACGAGGCAAGAAGATTCTTTCAGCAAATCATAGCAGCGGTGGAATATTGTCATAGACACAAGATTGTCCACCGTGACTTGAAGCCCGAAAACTTATTATTGGACGACCAGTTGAACGTCAAAATCGCCGATTTTGGGTTGTCCAACATTATGACCGATGGTAATTTCTTGAAGACCAGTTGTGGTTCGCCTAACTATGCCGCTCCCGAAGTCATCAGTGGTAAATTATATGCTGGGCCCGAAGTGGACGTGTGGTCCTCGGGTGTGATCTTGTACGTCATGTTATGTGGTAGATTGCCCTTTGACGACGAATTCATCCCTGCTTTGTTCAAGAAAATCAGTAACGGTGTGTACACTTTGCCCAATTACTTGAGTCCAGGAGCAAAGCATTTATTGACCAGAATGTTGGTGGTTAACCCTTTGAACCGTATCACCATACACGAGATCATGGAAGACGAATGGTTCAAGCAGGGCTTCGAAGAGTACTTATTACCTCCAGACCTTTCCAAGACCAAGCATAAGAAGATCGAGATCGACGAGGATGTCATACTGGCATTGACCATGGCCATGGGCTATGATCGTGACGAGATTATAAATGTCATTGAGAGATGCAATAAGCAGTCGTCGCCTCAGAACCAATCTAACGAGATTTTGGATGCATACTTGTTGATGAAGGAAAACCATTCCTTAGTGAAGGACTTGAAGAGAACCAAGGCCGACAAGATCGACTCGTTTTTGTCGCTGTCACCTCCTCCATCCTACACCAACAGCTCCTCCAGTTCTGCTCCTGGAGTTCAGCAGTCATTGACATACCAGACTTTGGCTACGGTACCGGACTTGTCTACCTTGCCCAATTCGACCATAGCCATCTTGCCATCGTCATTGCCTACCATCCACCGGGCATTCATGGCCGAAAACAGCAATCAGGCCAACATTGCTCCTGTTTCCACCAAGAAACTGAAGACGAGATGGCATTTTGGAATTCGGTCGAGATCGTACCCATTGGATGTGATGGGAGAGATTTACCGTGCACTCAAGAACTTGGGTGCCGAATGGGCCAAGCCCACGGAGGAGGAATTGTGGACCATCCGGGTGCGTTGGAAGTACGACAATTCCGATGCGGATGCTCCCAATTTGATGAAGATGCAGATCCAGTTGTTCCAATTGGAACCCAACAATTACTTGGTGGATTTCAAGTTTGATGGCTGGGAGACTGCGGTGGAGGGCGGCGCGCAGGACGTGGATGAGATGTTGTCGTTCTCGGCGTATCCATTCTTGCACTTGGCCACGAGGCTCATTATGGAGTTGGCGGTGAACTCGCAAAGCTGATTGGTGGAAGCTGCGAGGGATTGTTAGTATGAATTGTCATACAAGAGGTGGAAACCGTGAGGGTAGTTAATATGAATTGTTACACAAGAGGTGGTTGATAATAATTACTAGATTTGTCACTGATCTACGGGTTATCATAGTTTTCAGGGTTATTATTGATCTGCAATGCTCGCAGAGCCGATCTTTCAACGACAATAACGGAATCTTTGTTGCTCAATTGTTATGGAGTACACTGGCCAGATGCTATGGATTGCTCTAGCATTCTATCACGGAGTGTTTTGGAAAGTGAAATTACCATGTCTATTCCAATTGAATTGCGGTAGATCGCATTACAGCGATAGTTTTAAGTCATTTCCACTACCAAAACTTCCATAACCACCAAAACTTCTCAAACAACCCAAACCTCCATAATAACAAAAACTCCATAACCACCAAAACCTCCATATACTTCCACACCATCTCCTTCCTCTCCCTCCACTCCTCTCCATCTCCATAGATTGTATCTGCCACAAACCGCATGTTTACCGTGTTTCGCCCAATTAGGCAATTTTTGAAGTAAACACCCGCAGGCTTCCAAACGCCAACGTAAACATCCACACCGTTTCTGTTTGCGAAACCGGTGTTTTTCTGCGTACACCACTTTTCTTTCCGGCAAAACCAACTTCATACTTCGTCATTTCCACGAATCCGCTCCTTTCGCTTCCTTTCCTTCCCCAGAACACATTGCAGATTAGCCTCTCCCTCATTACACTTTGCTCCGTGATCAGTGCACTTTCCCCCGTGACACTACACTTTCTCCCCAATACTGTACATTGCACATTGCACATTGCTCCTCCCGTTCCCTCCAGGCAGAGTGCAGGTTAGCCACTTACAGGTTACCACCAGCCAATCCATCTACTACTCTCCTTCAATACCTCACCAAATACCTCACGTTCTTTCTCTGCCGCCATGATCTCCATCGACCTCCGCGGCAGCAGACCCGACACAGACGGCACCATCGCCCTCAACGAGGTCATCAAGTGCATCTTCAAAGCAAAACGGGCCACGGTGTTGACGGGTGCTGGCATCTCGTGCAACGCAGGCATTCCCGATTTCAGGTCCTCCGACGGGCTCTACAACTTGGTCAAGGCCAAATATCCGAAGACAATGGTGAAAGGACAGGATCTCTTCGATATCTCGCTTTTCCGCGACCAGAACTCGTTGTCTGTGTTCTGTACCTTCATGGAGTCCCTTTACAGCTCCACCCTCTCTGCCAAGCCCACAGAAACCCACAAGTTCATCAAGATCCTCAAGGAGAAGAACAAACTTCTCCGGTGCTATACCCAGAACATCGACTCGCTCGAAAAGGCCATTAATCTCAACATGGGCATCAATCTCGCCGATTTCGACACCGCCAAAAACTTCAACCAGAACTGGAAGAGTTTGGACGTGGTCCAGCTCCACGGAAACTTGCACAAGTTGTCGTGTACCCATTGCTTCGCCAACTACGACTGGAACGAGAAGTACCAGGCCCAGCTTGCCAGTGGCATGAACCCTGAATGCGCAAACTGCTTCCAGAAGTACGAGGAACGGTTGTATTCTGGCAAGCGGTTGACGGGAAATATCGGCATGCTCCGCCCCGACATCGTGCTCTACGGCGAAAACCACCCCCAGGCCGACATTTTGGCCCAGGGATTAAACGTGGATTTAAAGGCTAAACCCGACTTTCTCATCGTTATGGGCACTTCCTTGAAGGTGGACGGTGTCAAGAAGCTCATCAAGTCGCTCAGTACCTCGGTACATGCCCGTGGAGGCAAGGTTGTGTTTGTGAACATGACCCCGTTGGCCAAACACTGGGAAGCATGTTTCGACTACGAGATCTTAAGCGACTGTGATGCCTTCGTCAAAATGCTCAAGAAGGAGATCCCCGACTTATTCTTGACCCAGGAGCAATTAGATTCCAAGAAGTTGAAGAACAACACCGTCAGTCATGATGATGTGCCCATAAAACACGAAAATGCCATGGACTACGAAACTTCCGTGATAAAACTGGAGATATTGGGCCATGTCAAGCTCGAGGCCTTTGAGAACATCAAGAAGGAGATCTTAACCCCTCCCACCACCCCAACCAAGCGCAAGCGGCCTGCTCTCAAGCGCAAAACGCCGCCTATATCCACCGAACTGTCGCGACAGGCGTCCCCAATACCCTCTATTAAACGGGAATACGACTTGCCGTCTCCGCAAGCCAGCTTTGATGAAAGCAGCCCCAGAAACGGACCTTTGACGTCGATTTCCACCTCGCATTTGAACCAACACCGCAACTCGCTCAAGGAGGAGTTGTCTGAGCCGGTGCAGAAGCGTGCCCGGTTTAATGTATTATAGATGTAACATAGAACGAATCCTAGGAAAGTGTAGAAAGTAAAGAATCTGAAGAGGTAGGAAGTTGAAGATTCAATTAAATTAATGTAATGGATCTTTCCTAGATCTTCATAGAACTCAATTTGAAGTGTATTGGAAGTGGATCATTCCAACTAAACATCAGACCTACCTCTACCAGGTGGAATGATGATATTTCCAATTATTATTAAAATTTTCAATTTGTTGGATGAAATCACAGCAGACAATAATTCACAATTGAGCTGCCAACATTTTACAGATACGCATAACTGTGATAATCATCACCAGAATCATTTGAACTGGAACCCACCAACCACTATTGCATCCGAATCTGCTTGTGAAATTAAGAATGGCCAGGCTGTGAAAACTGGAACCCTGTGAAGCTGATGGAAAACTATATGCTAGCATTACCCGTCGGAGGATCAATGCCTCCTGGATATTTAGTAAGATAATTAACAGAACTAATGGGAGAATGGAGAATAGCGGGATAATTAAATAATGTCAGAACGAAGTATGTGACTCCATAGTACAAACAGCATTCCTGGAAAAACATGATAAATTATGTCCACACATTTCCATAAAATTGAAAGGAATCAAGTTCCAACGGATTCACTCCAATTCGTAACAATTCCGATTCACATTGCCATAGTCCCTGTAAACCATCCATACCTCTCCTCCACCTTTACCCAACTCCATATTCCAATCTCATTAAATAGTACCGCATTCTTAACTATCGAACTAACTCTAAATTTCCCAATCTCAATTCTCCATCTCTACAATCTCATCAATCTACTCACTTTCCCACTTTCCCACCCCCCTCCCTACTTCCTCTTCCTACGGCCCTAAAACGGCTTCTTCTCAATAAGATACTTAGACCATTGCCATTGTGTCAATATCACAGCCTTCGCCCCAACTTCGCCCCAACTTCGCCCCAATTTCGCCCCAGAAAATATCTGAAGCCCCTTCTTTTGCCCAATCCCCGTTGCTGCCTAAATACCCGTCAATAGCCGCAGCTTCTAGACCCCATAGCTGCACATCGGCTACTGTGGTCTAGGCTGTTTCTGCTACTGACATCATCTGTTAAGCTTCCTGCACACATGCCATGATTTTAATTATAATCACTCCTAGCTAGACACCTGTTTCGGCCTCCATGGATCAAGTGTCGACGTTTCTAGAGGGAATTCTCTCGGTGGAGTCCGATGTCCCCGGAACTGCCATGTCGCCCTCATTATCCGGTTCCAATGGCGACAGCGTGGTCAACAAAGCCATCCTCAATCGCACTTCCATGAACCTAGCAGAAATCGACTTTTCATCACTATGGAGCTCCCGAAAGCGATCTGATGCTTCCAATCACAGCGTTGAAACCGCTGCTGCTATTTCCAGCGATCCAGATACAACAGGTACCTCCATAGGCCCAATATCGGGGTTTCTGTCCAAGTTGAGCACAAACCCTGCAGTCCTAACAGACATGGCCATAGAGAAGATTATCCTGATGATAGTGCCGCAGAATGTCAAGGGAGAGCTGCCTAACGTCGTTCTTCAAGAACGGGCTGAAATGCAGAAGTCTAGACCACCATTATCGATGAATATCAT
Organism: Suhomyces kunorum; assembly: GCA_030561465.1. Classification (NCBI taxonomy): domain Eukaryota; kingdom Fungi; phylum Ascomycota; class Pichiomycetes; order Serinales; family Debaryomycetaceae; genus Suhomyces; species Suhomyces kunorum. Next base: position 130,326 of record JAKTXF010000032.1, on the reverse strand, counting down.
GTCTACCAACTCCATTCAGTTGAACCAACGTCTCTCCTCCGCTTTTTACATGGTCGACAACATGATCCTACTTTTTAACTGGACCCATCCCACCTTCACCATAGGTGCCTTACTCATGGTCACCCACGCTATCCTCAATCCGTACCTAATGGGTATGATTCCTGTGTTGTTTGTGATGAAAAACATATTGATCCCCCATTATTTGATGATCTACACCCCCGATTCCAGCTTGGTGCCCCAGATCTTTGACTATAACCCCATTCCCGCCAACGAAGTCATCTCTGAGTACTCCATTCCAGGCCCAGTCCCACAGTTATCCAGAGAGTTCATCTTGAACTTGACCGACTTGCAGAACCATATGGTGCTCTATATTATTGGCTACGACTTTTTCATATGGTTGACCACCGACTACCTCTACTACAAGTACGAAAACATCACCTCCATCATCTTTTTGGGCCTGCTTTGCGTGGGTTTCTACAACGTGATCTTGCTTCCCCGAATTCTTCCGTATCTCGTGCTGAATACGCAGGCAATGAAAGTCATGGCTATTATAGCCGTTTGGGCCTTTGCCATCATGTTCCATCCTCACAATCGTGGCATCATCTTGGAGTGGATCTTCAACGAAGAAACCCGGTTGAATATGTTACGTTTAACGGATAAAGTCGAGCAGAAGCTTCTTCGGGTGCTTGTGGATGAAAGCAAGACCATGGGGATCAACCAGGATTTACAGAATGAAATTGAGGACGAAAGAGAGGTGGAAATCTTTGAATTGCAGAGGTTTGACAAGAAAACGAATATGTGGAGCTTGGTAGGGTTCACGGATACGTTTTATACCATCAATGTGGCCACACGCAAATTCAACCATCTAGTGAGGACGAAACTCAATGAGAAATACCAAAAACACGAAATTAACCCGGAGGAAATTCTCTCGGAATTCATAAGAATTCATAAGAAGAAGGCATTAACAGATATCCTGGCTCCTAAGGATTGGAGGTTCATAGGGACCAAATGGGTAATGGACCTTGATGCAAAGTCCTGGGTGCAAAATAATTTATTGGAGGATGTGGTGATGATAGACGACGATGAAAAGTGGGTCTATGATTACCGAACCCAATCTGATGAACTGGAGGAGAAAGAGAAAGAGCATGAAGGAGAAATTGGCTCTGGATCGGAGTATTTCCGAAGGAGAAGATGGATACGATCATGTCGACGCAAGGTGCTTAATGACGAAGAGCCTGAAGGCCAATGATTTACGATAATAGAAGAATATGTAATTAGAAATAAAGGAAGTGACTGTACCAGTAGTAATTCAAAAAGAGATCAAAAACGATAGTTGAAGTCTTCTGAACTTCTACATTAGTAGCCATGCGAGGAAATTGCTCCAGGACTTGTATACAAGTGAATCGTTAGCAATTAATTTGGATTCGGAAAGATTAAATATTCATGCGATATTTTAGATAAGATGCAAGACGGTTGCAAAAACAACTCAATTTATCCCTATTCCCATGAATCCCTGTATAAGTTCAGATCATTCCATCCGTTTCAATTGAATTACTTCATGAATTCCATCAAGTTCAACGAGTTCAACCCTCCCAGGGCTGCCTGTTGCTGCTTCTTCTTGGCCTCCAAAAGTCCACTCAAAGTGCTCTTTTTCCGCTTTTTCAACCGCTCTTTTGACTTGGAAGTTTCCTTCTTCGGTGTTGAGTCCAAATCTGGCGCTATTTGCGCATTATTTGCCATCTGTATCACCGAATCATCGAACTGTTTGTGCTTGCACTGCAAGCACTTATACTGGAGACGTCTTCCTGGGACTTTTTTTGCAGCAGATGAATGCTGCGATGTTGCTGACTTCTTAGATTTCGACTTATGCCGATATATGATGCGGATACGGACGGTAAGGCCGGGAATCCAGAGCAGTCCACATTGTCCACAGAACTTGTGTGCTACCTGAGGAGGAAGGTTTATGATATGCTCTGAGTTGTGGCGAATTAGGCCAGCAGAGTAGTGCTTGCCCAAAGGACTGAAGGGGACTGCATGCACGAGATTGTACTTGTGGAGACTTGTGGTTTGGAAAGGATGGAGGTCCATGATGGAGGCGTGATTATGTAATTGGCGATGTGATGATATGACAAGATGGGTATGTGCAGGAGATGCAATGATTTTGCAAGAGAAGGTAGATATGTGACATGAGAGGGAGTAGCAAGTGAATGGCAATACGGAAACGCTTAGAATATCCGGAGTGGGCATTTGAGAATTCTGGAAACCCTAATTCTATCGCTTCTGGCCCTCTGGAACCATTCACTGCTGCAGAAGTTGCAGCCACCAGAACAAGCCCAATATCCTAGAAAACCGGCAAATAAATTTCCTTAGACTACCAACCACTTCCTCTATCGAGAAGCACTCCGATACGCACTTCCTTTCCAATTTCTGATGACCCCAACCTTCAACATTGCGGACCGGAGAATTGCACCCATGTGGTCTGACCGTTTTCGGGGACTGCAGAAAACCCGGTGGACCAATGAACGCCACGCCACCCCCGGTCTTCACCAGGCTTTTGGCTGTGGCTGCCCAATGGGGGCATGCATTTAGTCAGACGCGTTCGAGAAAGAGGTCGAGATATCCGCCTCATCGGATATGTGGCAATGTCGACAATGAGGGTTACAATCAATGGCATAATCAAAGGCATAATTAATGGCCACAATCTGTGGATAATTAAAAACTCACATGGTCACGGTATTTCTACTGACACTACTCCCACTGGACATTACTGGACTTTACTGTCACTGGACTTTACTGTATTTTTACTGTATTTTTACTGTACTTTTACTGTACTTTTACTGTACTTTTACTGGACTTTTACTGTACTCACTTTATACTGCACTCACTTTATACTGTACCATTTACACTGTAACAATAATCTCACTTCATCCTCCCACTTTATTCTACCACTTACACATCTTCGGCTCCCCCTTCCCCTCTCGCAGTTATCGGACCTCCATGGTTATCCGTCCTTGGCCTCCCCCCGTGTGGCGACGAATGAAACCTCGTCCCTCATCGGATGGTCCTCTCACCGAATTCGGGCGCGGTTCCAGCCAATGAGGGTTCGCACGAAGATGCTGACACCACCCCATGGCCGATAAGCGGTCTCCGATGCTGCCTTTCACAGCCATTGCCCCAGGCCAATGACAAGGTGGCGGTACCTGCTTACGGCGGGGGCTGATCACCCTTAAAACTGGGGGTGTCCGCTACTTGGGTGGATCGTTACTGTGTATTATTACTCCCCAGGCTTTGCATCCTAGGCTATACCTCGCTATACCTCGCTATTCCTCGCTATTCCTCGCTGTGTCTCACTAGATCCTCGCCAGTATCCCCTAGAATTCCTAATCGGCATTCCATTCGCGCCTGAGATTCTCCCTAGATTCTCCCTAGGCCCATTCACGTCTCGCTAAACTCCCCTCCCCCACGCCGATTCGCACCCCATTCCTCGCTAATTTTCCTCCCTAGCGTACGTTCCTCCCCCGTCTCTCGCTACGCACTCCACTACTCCATACCAACCCTCCAGTCTTTTCACCATGATCATGCCCGTCACCCCCCACCGAATAAAACTCGTGGTACCATCCCGCCCCGGCGCAAAGGTCCTCAAGTCCTGTGTCCGCTGTCGCCAGCACAAAACGAAGTGTGATGCCCTCATCACAAACCCTAATCCCTGTTCCCATTGTGCTCGCAAAAGACTCATCTGTACCCTTGGGCTTATTCAGGCAACAAAGTCCCGTGAAGGCGTGGATGTGGTCCAGACATTGGCCACAGAGGTCAAGTCCTTGAGCGACACCTTGGACGCGTTGATTCGCCGCCGTTCCGACATGATAGCTGCTGTTGTCGCCTCTTCCAAGGGCCTCATCCGCACCGCAGGCTTGGTAAAACCTGCGCCAACTCCCGCAATTTCCGACATTCAGGGATGTTTGGCGTCTGCAGGGGAAGCCCTGTCTCCGGCGGTTATAACAATGTCAGTTTCGGCGGCTTTCGACGCTGAAACACCGTTCTCCGTGGCCTCTGAAGGCGTCGCACCTTTTGCCATCTCAGTCGAACAGGCCTACGAACTCTTCACCAACTACGAGGTAAATTTCAACCAGTTCCTCCCCATCTTCCCTGACAACTTCTTCTCCTCCATCGATCTCGTGCCGTTCTGCCACGAGAACGAGCTTCTTTTCTGGTCCATCATTCTCACCTCCTACTTAAGCTACCCGGACGTGGATTCCTCTGCATGTTATCGGCATTTGGCCCGTCATATCAAGGCTTTGGTAGTGAAAACGTGCTGGCTTCAAACTCCACGTTCCGTCTACGTGATTTCCGCCCTTCTCATCCTCACATCGTGGCCTTTGCCTCAGTCCACCAAGCTCGCAGACAACATCTCCCTCAAGTACCTCTCACTCATGAAGTCGTTGTCGATGCAGTTCGGGTTGCACAAGCTCGAGTTCTTGAACGAATTCAGCCACAAGACCAGAATGTCCATTTCCAACGAGGCCTCTACCGATAACGTTATTCGGGCTCGCATCTACAAGTTCATCAATATTAATTCTAATTACTGGCAGATCTACCTCGGAGTTTCTGCAAACAATTCGCTCAACGGCTCCGACCAAGACTACATCGTCAACAAGTCCACCACTGTCGATTTCAAGAACAAAACCCTCTCCACCAACGACCACTATATCAATTCACTTCTCAAAGTGTCGGTAATTCAGTCCAAAATTGGCGTCAACTTGATGGATTTGATCGGAAACAACCACGAGTCGATCTTGCGGTTGCCCCAACAGATCCACACCTCCAAAGTGCTCAATCTCAAGATGTTCGAGGTGATCTTGGAAGACCTCAATAAGGTGTTGACTCGCGACAACCAGGTGATCAACAACTTGATCGGCATATCCATCCTCTACTCCAAGCTCCAGTTGTACATCTACTGCTTGTCGCAAGTCAGTGTCAGTATCAGCGAATACAAGAACTTCATTGCCAAGATATGCCATTGCTGCTTTGAACTCTTGACCTCGTTTCAAAACCAGTTCAGCGACATCTCCTCCTTCAATCAGTTGCCCGTGCATTACAAATTCCCCGTGGAGTTGGCATGCTTCATCTTGCTCAAGCTCTACAAGTCGCCGTTGTTGAACACGGTACAGGATTACCATACAATTAAACACAAGTTCAACGAGTTCTACAACGCCATTATCAAGAAGGGGTCAACTGGACCAGAATGGGACTTTGTCAACCAAAAGTTCTTGAAGATAGTCGAGAAGTTTGACGCATTGGAAACCAGTTTCGTGTGCTCGAAAATGATTATCAACGAGTTGGAACGCGATGAAGACACTCCGGCATTTCTTTTGGTGAAGCAGATGAAGAGTTATCTCGTTTCCAGCGTGAGCTACGAGTTGGTGTGGTGCATTTACGAACGGGAAAAATCAGACACAAGATGTTATGTTAATTGGGAAGTATTTGGTCTCAACAGGAAGAGAGACTCGGAAGTCATTGAATTTTTATCTGGGAACGAATCTATATTTAGTTAATACAAGGAACCGGATGGTATAGATTAAGCGTGGTGTAGTGAGAAGAACAGGCTTTTTTTTGGTACTGGACTCTTTTGTTATATTTCTTATCTATAATAATGCTTTTTGGACTTCCTAATTATCAACCCATTGATGACTCAACTTTCTCCTGGTAACAATAGGTTTCAAGATCAAATGGACGATGAACAACACCACGAAAGTAGCCACAAGTTTGGACTTGGCAAATGTGCTGCTCAACGAGTCAAACGATAACGATGGTTGGACAAACGAGCAAAATTGGTTATATTTGTTGAAGTAGCACACCACAGAGGTTGATTCATAGTCGGTGGGTTTGACTAAGATCGTGCCCTCTTTGTCTACCAATAATTGGTGCTTGTGGTTCAACACAGCCTGGCCATCAAAAGCAATAACCGGATCGTATGGGACGACTTTGAAATCGTTCTGATAATCCTCTGGGGTCAAAGGTCTGTTATCAATTCTTCTACCATTCAACAAACTCTTTGGAATTTCTACCAAAGCACCGAGTTCGGTGACAGCTAAAATCGATTTCAATGTGATTCCATGGGAAGACTGAGTAGAAGACAACGAGACAATACGTTCAGGATAAATGAACGATTTTTTCGCCACGGAATCAATGGTGGAATTGAAACTGAATGAAGATTCGATTGAATTACCTTGTTTAATTGCCTTGGTAGAATCAAATAAGTCAACCACCTCGATCCGTTGTTCTACTTGTGGTGCCTTGATGAAGTAGGAGTAAATCACCCAATTTTCGTCCATGATGAGATTGAGGGAGTCGTAATCAATAATTTCAGCAGGACCGTGTTCTTGCGAATAAAGAAGATTTCCAGTAATACCATCAATAATGTACAACTTCAAGATGTTGGCAACTTCATCCTTGGTAAGAACAGACACAAGGTTTGGGTTCAAGTACTTGTACAACACGGACTTGTTTGATAAAGAAATACCAATAGACGAAGTCTTGCTGCCACGAGGCTTGGTTACACTCCTGATGACTTTTTCATTGGGTCTTGCAAATTTCCAGGTAGTTTTGGATTTGGTGCCTCCAGAAATCTTGTGACCAACCACTGCTTTTTCAGTTGACTCAATCAAATAAATATCTTTAGCAGATGGGAAATGAACCACTTCAAATTTCGATTCATCCTGCAAGATAATGGTGTTTTCGTGCTTGGTAATGGCCTTGAAAGGACGGGTCAATTCCTGGATCTCAAGCACATCACCGCTTTCAAGAGCAACCGTGAACAATTGCTGGCCAAAAAGAGCATATAATTTGTTGTTACTTTCCACCAAATCGGTGAAAGTTCCGGGAATAGGAGAAGTCCACTGTGGATTGCCGGTTTCCGTGTCAATGGCCACAAATTCAGAGTTTTTATCGTCAAAAATCACCACCAATTTTCCAAGCTTGTCGTCTTGGTCTTCAACAATTCTAGAAGTGGAAGAGCTCAAGGAAACGATGAACCTGCCCAATTCGGCCAAATGTCTGGCATATCTCTTGAAAATCTCGACAAAAACGAACGATCTCTTATCGTCCAAAACGACATGGGCTCTGCTTTGGACATTTTGCGAGGCAGGCTTGTCGAAGATATAGTACTTGTTCTGTTGGGAAACAATTTGGGAAGCAGGTGCAAACGATTGTTTCAATGTGCCGTCCATCAAATCAAACTTGGAGCCATGGGTACCGATCAAGCAGACAAGGTACAGGTTACCTTCGGAGTCCGAAGCAACGTAATCCGAAGCAAACTTGGTGCGAGAGGTGGTTCTGATGTATTTGATGCTTTCGGGGTCTCCGGTAGCAAAGAAATCGTTCAAGTGGTAGATTTGCTTGGAATAGTCGGATTTAGTGATAATCAAATATTCTCCGAGTATTTCTAGACTACTTGCAGAAGGAGCTTTCGTAGTATGGGACAATTGGGCTTCGGTGCCAGAAACCAGGTAAAACTCGACCGTTTCAGGAGATTCGCTCTTGAGGACGTAGTCGGAGTTTGCAACGACCAAGGACTTGGATGAGAGCCTGGTCTTGAAGAGCTTGGAGTCCTCCAAACGGTATAAGTCGCCGTTTTCCGCAAGCACGAGATCGTCCTTGAACTGCTTGGTTGCGGCGAATGGGAGTGAAATTTCCGCTCCGATGTCCAACAGGGGGCTCAAGGTGATGAGCCTTTCGCCCAAAACGTAGCCTAGGCCGTTGTGTTGCAGGTAGTGAAACACTCCTGATTTGAGCGATACTTGCAATGGTTCAACGGAACCAGAGGCATTATCGACGTAGACCAAGTTTCCAGCATCTCCTGCAATCAAAACACCCTTGTTGAAGAAGTCGACCACAGTAACGGGGTTGGAATCGAGCCTGATGGTGCGTCTCAACACTCCTGTCTCTGTATGGAGAACATACACTAGGGGCGAATCTGGGGAATAAACGTAGACCAATGCGTGGTCTTTGGTGACGAGAACGCGGGAATAGCCGAAACCTTCCAATGTATCCAACTTGAGCGACCATTGCACCTGAAGAACGTCGTCTAGACGGAGATTCAACAATTGTCCATTAGCAAACCCAAGCAAATGGTCGGCATCAACCACGTCCACATTGGCCAAATCGGAGAACAAATAGTTGAGTCTTTCCTTGTGGAAGGTGGACTCGAGAAGAACCGCGGAAACCACCGAAAGGAGAAGGTAGATCTGCCCTAGGAACCGCATGGTGCTTGGTAGTATGAGAGATAGTCGCGATTATCATGGGATTAGGGTAAGGCATATAGTGAGGGAGAGCAGGGGAACTGGAGAAGGCATGAAGTAGGGGCAGAATTGGGAGAAATTGGGAGTAAGTGGCATTGTTAGGATTCCAGAGTATTGCAGTATGGGAAGATGAGGCAATTACGGCATTTGGAGATGCTGGGAAAATGGAATCGGCTTCAATGGTGGCATTGTGTCTTTCGCTACCCCAGTAAGTGCTACGACATAGTAATTAGACTGGAGCTAGAGAAATAGCGCCATTGCCGTGGAAAATTGGCGAAAGAGATCTAGATTGCTGGTGTTTGGACCCAGAACCCCATACTGCAATTGAGCAATGGCAGCGAAACACGAATCCGGCAATTAATATCTGGGTCTCTTTTCTGAGTCTATTCGCAAAACAGGGTATATGGTCGGTTTATGGTTCGAGTTCTTCGTCTCCTTCGGGAGGAAGGAAGAACGCAAGAAAGAAAGCGAAACATCTGCCATGGAAGTGGTTCCCACAGATTGGGATTTTTACCAAAACCCTCTAGATCTTCCGTAGTATCAACAGTACAATGCCAGGTGATACCATTGGACCTTCACAAAATAATGCGGATACAGCTGCACTAGGCTACAGAATAGAAACCCCGTCAGAAAATACGGGCGAGGATAATGGAATCACTTGGATTGGAGCTGCTTGATTGGGAGACGGAAAATATCCCAACAATTGGGTGATGTGGGACCGACCCCAATCACGGCAAAATACCCCCCAAAACAGCCAGAACGGAAGTAGAAATTATGCTCCAGCAATTCGGGGATCCTAATTGCCAACTGAAGGTATTATCTCGTGCAATGACCTTGATGGCTGTGATAGTTCTAGGTAAGGCATTTTCCAGGCAGTAGATACCACTAGGCGATTGGATAGGCCAAAAAGGGCAAAACCGGGAAATTGCACCATAATTGAAGACCAGAAGCTGCCTGGGCCGCGGCTGAGCCTGAAAAAGCAGAGAATTATGGAAAGGTTACTCGTTAAACTGATGGGAATTACACGAGGAAATGGAGGGTTGGAGGTATTACTAGAGGACAATAAGGGGTGGGAAGAAGGGAAAAAATTAGAGAAGAGAGGTTAGAGAATAGTTAGGAGTAAATTGGTGGAGGAATAATAGGATGAAGCATGGGTTGGTTGGATTATTGGAGGAGGAAGATAGCGGAATGAGGAAGTAATTGTATTATCAGAGGAAAGAGCTAGAATTTGAAGTGTAATTCCGCTCCAAGGCGAACTTCTACACAGGTCACACGATAGTTTATGGAGGTATGAAGATGCCATTTCATCCATCACCACTCCTTCATTCATATCGTACAGTACGGGTTTATTTCCTGAAAATGCCGTATTTGCAGCTATTCCATAAATTGGTCTTCCCAATATCCTCCCCATGTGCATGAGTTATGACTGATTTTGTTGAAAAACTGCGAAATTCCAATTTATTCTAAACATGGGGAAAGCTACATATCCAGAGATTTTAACAAAAGGTCCTCCAACTTCTTTCAGTTCCCTCCAATCAGTTTCATACCTACTCACTCAATCTCTCTATTACCCTTCCCATTGGGTCTGCATTCTGTCATTCCTATAATTTTTCCTTTCGCATGAGAATTTCGCAGCATTTATCTCCAATCCTTTTTCCACCAGAAACAGACTCCACCAATCTCCATGCCAGAACACGATATCCAACCACAAAATGCCTCCCCCCACAATAAATCACCCTAATTCTCCTATGAAAGTGCCTTTTCCTGAAATAACGCTTGCTTGACGGCAATTACTCTCTCCTAAGACGGTATCAGCCGCATCAATTTAATTCCACAAAGCCGCCCTTTATTCGGTCCTATTCCCTTCCACGGCACACTTTCTGCATCCATTCCCCCACCGTTACTGCCTTGACAAGAAAACCGCCCTATTGCCACCTTTTTCGCCCCTATGTGCCGGGGTTCGCTGTTTTCCCCCTTTCACAGAGATATGGTCACCACTTAAAGCGCGCATTATTGCTAAAAACTACGCTATAAAACCCCTTAGGTTGCCACCAGGGATTCTTCTTTATCCACGCCAAAATGCATGCCCGTGACTGGTTTCTCGTGTTTATTGGCTTCTTCTGTACGTATTGAGATTTGTCAGTGGTGTTGACACTTTCTCTCCACTCACTAACCCCAGTGCCTCCTGTTCCCGTGTTCATCAAGAGAGGGTTCTTTTCCGCTGACTTCTTGATCAATATCCTCCTCTGTCTCTTGTGCTACTTCCCCGGGTTGATCCACTCCTACTACATCATCTCGCTCTATCCCTACCGTGAGACCTACGCCGCAGTGGGCGGCGACGGCCACGATAACAGAAACTACGGGTCAGTATAGTGTTACAAGTTCAGAAGAAGTGGCTACCGTTACCCGGACACCTACCCAGTATAAAACCCAGGGGATGCGCGTTTTTTCCCCATCAATAAACGCTTCTGCTGTGCCTGAACGTGTAGGCCACGCATAAACTTAAGTTGGCCGATACAGTTCACACTAATCTTCACGGATCCATCGGTTCAATGTGTCAATATGCGGAGAGAAACCGAATATCGTGAGTTGTTCTCCATGGTCGCGGCCGTAATCAGACGGTTCTGCTCTTGTGCGGCCACCACTGGTCCAGTTTTTGATTCCAGAAGTGGCCGATCTGGCAAAAGCGTTGGGATCGTCTTTCCTCGGGATTCCAGCTGATTTGGGGGCATTGTTTCCGAACCTCCTTCGTTTTGAAGGCAGTCTACGAAATCCCAAACCCATCTCAGTTCCCGAGGTTGGCCTTACCGGCCGAACAACACAGGTAAGAAGAGACGTTTCTACCTTTTCTTATCGTCACATATCTACAGTTGTATCATGATCGTTAGTGTATTGTTAGTTTTGCACCGCTTTGGCGATGGCATCCTCCTCCGACTCTGCATCCGGTCTTTTGCCTCCTCCCTGTTTCCAGAGCCACAATGCCTCGATGGCATAGTTGCGGACCGAGAGGTTCTTGGTCTTGTTCTCGTCAGCAGCCTCGGTGATGGACTCGATAATGCGTAATTTTTCCACCAAATCCCACACGATTCCCTCGAAATTGGCCACCATCTCCTTCAAATTCTCGTTGAAATACTCGTTGTCGGAATCGGAGTCGTCAATGGGTAAAATGCTGTACTTGTGAAGTCCCAATTTGTGCAATATTCTGCCTAGAGTCTGAATACTTACACATCTTTGTCCTGGTAAAACCGACCTCGACAAATGGGCAAGTTCGGCCAAGGTGTAGCCTGCTAATTGGGGATTGGCGGAATGGTGGTGTAGACCCATGTAGGTGGGAATTTCCTTGTGATTGGCTTTGGACTCGTCGTTCAATTCCACCAAATCGCCCTTAAAATCAAATCTCATATCGCCTATGGACTCGTAGGTGGTGGAGAGTTGCTTGGGAAAGGGCTTGGTCATCCACGAGAGCTTCTCTGTTTCTTTGGGCAAATCTGGATAATACTTTTCGTGCAATTTGTCGAAAAAGTCGGGATCATTGAGGTCTAAATCATCTTGGGAGGCTCTTGGTTTGGTAAAATGGACTCCGGAATCGTCGTTCTCATCGTCGTCATTAACCAATTGGTATCCTTCTGGGACAATTTCGTCGTCATCTGCCCCGGGAATCATGTCGTTCAATTTGTCCACGTCCTCCCATGCGTCGTTGCCCACCTCTGGCTTATAGTCCAAGTCCTCGTACTTGACGGTGGCCACAGCGTCGAAACTGACGGATTTCTTTGGTTTTCCCGAAACCAGGCTGCTGGAACTGGAGGAGCTCAACGACGACTTTTTGGTGGGAACAGGCACGAACCGCTGGATATCTTCTTCCAAGCTGAGACCCGACACGCCCAAGGCCTTGTCTACGTCCTGCTTGTCCAAATGAGAGAGGTCTGTGATGCCTGAGGTTGTTCTCATACCTCCGATCCAGCCATTGTAGCCTTCCGCATGAGTGTGCTCTTCATTTCCAACATGATGGTGACTGGAACTGTTATGACCATTTCCAAGCAGTTCCTGATGCTCCACAGGGACTGTAATATCTTTAGAATCCACTTCAGAGACCATGCGGCCGGAATGCTGCTGATTAGGCAAACGATTTTTTGTGCGGTTCAACAAGCTTTGGACTAACTTGGGATTCAAAGCAGCTAAAAGCTCCTGTTTCTCGCGGAAAATCTCCTCCTCCGACATCAGTGCCAACTTGTCCATATTCTCCTGATGAATTTTCTCTGCTTCTGACATCAGTTCGGTGGTTTTTGCCACGGGAGGGTCCCCCGTGGGCACCTTATTAGGGCTGTTACGCGACTTCCACCTCGATTGGCGTTTGAGTTTCAACTTGGAAGGGTCTGGAAACCCCGTGGAGACCCCTGGCGCGGGACCTGGGGCCACGGGAGTTTCAATTTCATGCTCTATTATCTCGCCCACGAAGTCCATGGTGGTGATTTGCAATTGATTAGTGATTCATGGAAATGAAGCGATGAGTGCGACACGCGACAGGCATGTCGCGTGTCGCACCTATAAGGTGATGGAACGTGGGGGAGACAGGAGCACAGGAATACCGAGGAAACGGGCATTGACAAGGATTCTGGAGACATTATGCACTTGAGGTGGGTGAGACAAAAAACATTGCCGAAATATGTCGGAAACCGTTCAAAACGGTAATAATTAGGGTTATTGTTTGGGGGTATTGTTGGTGTCAACAGATGCAGTATGGGGTAGACTATGCTACATGCACCTATGACAGAAATGCGACATCGCGACATTGCACCGGATAGACCCTATCCCTTCAATATCCTCCATTGACCCCGTCAATATGCCCCATAATCCATCTGTACACACAGAAGCACGTCTCGGACCTCGGACCGGATGCTGTGGCGTCGTGCAGACGCGGCTAACGGTGCCGTTGGCCTGAAATTCGCAATGTTAGGATTATTGCTGCGAAATAATGGAAATTCTTCCAAACTACCCCAGACCCTATAATTCAGGATGGCAACCACCATTCTTTGCACTAATCATACGTATCGCCTCTGAATCCTGGATTGCACCTGAAAAATGGCTTTGAAGCATTGAGTTATGGGCGTGAAATGTGCAACATGGTGAAGTTGCACCCAGAACCTGAACCCGATGTGCCCTGTCCCAAATGGAATGGCCAGCATGGGAGGTCACCAGTTTGCTAGGTCTAAAACGGGCACGTAGGCATGTAGAACAAAATCGAAGCCAGAAACAGCCATTTCACAAGCAAACGGGGGACAATATCCATATGCTAATACAATATTCCTAAATTAATGCATACACCACCTCTAACTAGGGCAATATCTCTAAGCAATGGAGTACTTCCGAAGTGTTCAATGCAATGTACTTCTAGTGAGGCAATGCAAATTCTAATCGAATATTGCACTAAGTAATAAGTGAGTGCTAATTATTCTCTCCAAGGCGACACCATGCGCCGGTTATGCCCATCGTTTGCAGTGAAACTCGTCGTATTTCTCGTTTGGCAGCCTGGGAGCCTCACAAGGTGCTAGACTCTGGCATGCAGCTTCGCTTACCGGAACTGCAAAGGGCAGCCTTGTTGCCCTATGCGCAGGCTCTCTACAGCAAGCAGTGTATGGAGTAAAGCCAAAATAAGGCCAGAAGCAGGGCCAAGTTCAGGTCCCTGTGCTTTGTCAGCTCTCTACCCATGTTCCAAGTCAAAACCGTATTTTTCACCCAAAATTGCAGCCACCATGGGCACATGTTGCACTTCTCGGAAGGATCAGTTTCGGGTGCCATATCCCGATCCACCCCTATGTGTGGCCCCCATCACGAGCCTCCATGGACACCCAACATCCCTGGAGTCATGTGCTCCCCAAATAGTCGCTCCAAAAGCAATGCTGGATCTATCACCAGTTTGCCAATCCAAGTGGCGTGATTGTGAATTCGGGCATGCCATCGGGGTGGAAGGAGTTCACGAAATATGCATGGCACATTAGCAGGGCTGCAGCGATGGAATCCAGGCATGTTAGTCTCATAACGGGCCTCGAGGTTGGGTGATCTGGAAACATCTGTCCAGATAATTCTTGGGTTTCATGAGCACCCCGGACCCTGGGGCTTTCCACTTCACGTATTTTAGATCCATTATCGTCGGCATTTATCGGGATTCCAACCCTGCTGCTTCGCCTTGGGATGCCGGTTCGTTTCGGACTGCTTCATGCCTGACCTCGGTATTTTCTTCTTCCTCACGGTCTGGTTGGCCTGGACCGCTTTCAACTGGTTTTATGGGGCTATCTGAGGCCGTCAGCACATGATGAACGAGGTACAGCGGCTGGTGGCAGTGTCCTAGCTCGATTTTTGCCCTAAGATTGGCCATGAAGGCAGAGCTGAATTCGCTGCTGTAGAAGCGGTATTGAAGGAGTTTCTGGACTCCCGGGTCACTTTCTTCGTCGTAGATGGGGACTCCAGCGGAAATATTATGCCAAACCACCGGAATATCCACCAACGGGAAAATCAATAGCACCAATGCAAGTGCAAACCGGGCATTAGAGGGTTGCGAACTGGAACCGTGATTTCGGTTGCCATTCAACATGGTATTGATCCAATTGGCTCTCCAGCCCTTCGAATAGGGCTGCAGTGTCACCTCGTACAGTACCACGTAGCGTGTGGACCCGTGCTGGATATTGACGTAGCGTAGACCGAGTTCTACCCGAGGAGTAGGACCCTTAGGAGGCCTGGAATTGGGGCTATCGACACGGGCTTTCCACCGCATATATCGCTTGTGTTGGTTCATGGTGACCTCATCAAATGTGGTCATGTTGACGCAGATGTAGCGGATGTTGATGGCCAAAAGGGCCACTAGCATGAGAATCCAGAAACCACAGAATATGAAAAGGAAGATGTAATTGTGATTGATTTCACCCCGGGAGACGTTTGAAGGCACGTACCTGATAAGATACCCCAAGAGAATGACAAACATCGCCAAAAACCATATGACGAACTTCAAAAAAAACGGGTAATTGTACTGTCCTATCACGGTACCGATCCATACGCAGTAGTGGTCGAAACGGAGCACGGAATACCCCATATCCTTCAGAAAAAACGTGCGGTTGACGGCAATGGACCCCAGGGCCGAGTCGTAGAAAGGATATCCCGCTTCATCACACGGAAACACTTCTGGAGTTGCCGTGAGTTCTGGGTCTTTGGTTCCATAGAGGTCAAACGGCAGGAATATTGGGGCGCTGCCAGGCCCCACGGCGAATATGACGGCCCAGTATACAAATACAGTCAGCTGGCAGAATGCAAGAAGTGTCCAAAGTGCAATAGCGGCTCCATGGGAGTGGTGGATCCAGATTTCTCGGTAGCCGAGGGCATAGAATGAGGCGAAATCGCCGTATGCAAGGAGAAGCAACACGGCAAACGGCACGAAGAGCTTGACACGGGGGTTGCGGAGGATTGCCACATCGAGAATCATGGTAGTTCCGTCCTGGGGGCCCGTTTTGCGGGTGTTTGATTAGGGTTGTGGTTATCGTGAATATCAACTCCTGCAGATAGCAGGTTGATTTGGACCAAAAGCTTGCACATAGGAATCCTGTAGATGTCAATATCTACTTCCTCTTTCTCTATATTCTTATACTACAACGCCACTGAATCTCTTTATCTGCCCCACATCCATCATGGTGGTCCTAGAAGGTACGCATATGATTCTCGCCCTATAGAATTCTACTAACATTCCAGATGAACGCACCAAGGACATGTGTCCGATCTGCAAGACCGACAAGTATCTCTCGCCCAATATGACATTTCTAATCAATCCCGAATGCTACCACAAGATCTGCGAGTCCTGCGTGGACCGAATCTTCTCTTTGGGCCCGGCACCATGCCCTTACCCCAAATGTGGCAAGATCTTGAGGAAGAACAAGTTCAAAAAGCAGATATTCGATGATATCTTGATCGAACGAGAGATCGATATCCGCAAACGCATCACTAGCATCTACAACAAGACAGAGGAGGACTTCGACGGATTGTCCGCATACAACCAGTACTTGGAGAACGTGGAAAACATCATATTCAACCTCAACAACGGTATTGACACCGAACGCACCGAAGAAGATGTAGCAAACTACGAGGGCGAACACAAGCTCGAGATCATCGAGAAGAGCATGCGGGAGAGTCAGAAGAATTCAGATTTCACCAAGTACCAGGAAGCAGTGGAACGGTTGAAGCAGGAGAAGCTCCGGATCCAGAAACAGATGGAAATGGAAGACATCCAGTACCACAAGCAGCAGCAACAGGAGTTGCTCGACCGATTGTCGAGCTCGGTTTCGGCCAATTCAGAGGAGATCATCAAACAGCAACAGGCGGTGATGCACAAGCGCAGTCTCAACCGGAAACGACAACTTCAACAACTTACCAACCAGCTCGATCTCAATTTCTCTCGTACTAACCCATTAGTAAAGAAGGACGCAGAATCCGAGGCAAAGGCTCCATTCACACCATTCCAGGGCGACCGGGATGTTTCCAAACGGTACGAGATGTTGGCTGTTCCACGTACTGTGGACGAGTTGTTGGAAATCGACAACCATGCGGACGAAACATACCAGGATCCTTACGTCAATCGGTTGGCCAAGAACAAGGAGTACTTGGGTGCGGGTTGGAGGTTGCATGCGGTGTTTGAGCGGGCGTTGGACGAGGCGTTTTTGGGGTTGTGCTGTATTATTGAGAAGGAAAAGGCTGAGATAAGTGTGTGAGAAGAAAGATACACCAAATTCATTAAATGAGGAGGGAGAAAGCGCAGGAACGACAGACACAGCAAAATGAATGGGGAGAGGAAAACTTGAGGACATCGAGTGGAAGATAAACGTACTGCAAAGTCTAGAAGAGTCAGCTGAACCGAATAGAAGAGCGACTTGAACCGTTTAGGATTTAAGCACATACTGTGATGGAAATCGTCTAGCAATGATGAAATGCATCCGGGATAGTCTATTACTCAACTTTACAAGGTTGTCAGTCTAGAGACAGTACCTCTAAGGAGTGGAGAATTCTCGAAAAGAGTGCAGAATTCTGGAAACTAGTATACTCGAATGGAGTACAACAATGATCTAGAAAGCTTCTTGCAATGATATAGAAAGCTTCCTGGATAGTCTAGAAATAACTGCTGGGTGGTCTCAAAGAGTACTGGCACGTTCTCAAAGAGTGACGACTGTCCTGAAAAGAGACCGCAGTGGTCGCGTAGAGTGCTGGGATAGTCTAGAAACCTCCAGAAATGTCCTGAATACTCTAGAAAAGAGACAACAATGTCTAGAGAATCTAGAGAAAAGTGTTGCATGGCCCTACAAAACTGAATTCTCAAGAAGCGACGAAGGCAGTCCTTCATGCTGAATCGCTAGAAAATCATGTCCCGATGCGTTGTATCAATAAGTACCCAATGGCCAGAAACGTCAATTCTGTTCAGAAAAGAGCATGTTCTAAATAAAACGTCTCATTAGACAAAAACTACTTGAGCACCCTACAACAAGCCTAGAAATACATACTGCAATGCTCTAGAAAAATATACTCTAGAATTGTCGTGGCAGCAGAAAAGAAAAGCACACAGAGAAAAGTTCTACAAGAGAAAATGCGGCATTGTGCGAGTGTGGAATGGGTTGATAGCACCAGAAAGGAAGCATTCCCATCTTCTTTCCTCTTCCCCTCTCCTTCTCGCATCATCTCTCTCTTCTTTTCCCTCTCGCTTTCTTCTCTCGCTCCCTACGGTCGCTTTTGGTCGCTTGAGTCGCTTATGCTCGCTCTGCTGATACGACGATGTTATTCTCCATAGTATTACCTTCGCGGCCTCGCAGATAATACACAGGGCATATACCACACTAGACATCAATAAACCGGGCCTCGGGGTGATAGTAGACGGGGCATGACCAGTAGGAGCGCTTAACATCGTGCCACACCGATTCGCTACGGTTTCCGCACTCTTTGCCCGGTTCTGCACCGGGTTCTACCAACGTTTCTGGTGGTACTGCCACCTCGGCAAAAGTGCACTGCAACCCGTAGGTAGCGAGATCGAGTTCCACCAATCGGCGGTACACGTCGTATACCACCTGGCGGTCTGCGCCCAATCCGTTGAAGAACAGAAACACTCCTGTGGGCTTCAAAAGTCCCACCACGTAATCATAGAGCTCTAGCATGTCGGTGTAGTGCTCGGAAAACGTGTCGTAGTAGATGCCGTCGAAAAATACTCCCGTAGAGAGAAGCGAGTCGAGGTGGGACTGCCACCTTCCCTCTAGCACCACGACGCCAGGACGGTCGTACCACCCGTCGTTGCGCATTTTGCGCAACACGTCGGGATGGGCCTCGCAGATATAGTGGGTAGTGGGTTTGCGGGAGGCAATCATGGTGTCAATGATGCCCATGCCAAAGCCGATGTTGAGTACTGCGACTTCGGGAGAATCGTTCTCGCTAGTTCCCGCGAAAAGCGAGTCGCAGCCTCGCTGCATTAGTGCGGATTCCCACCGCATCATCACGCCGTCGTGGCGGCCCTCGGTAACGAGGGCATCGTCACGGTACTCCAAGCGCAGGGCGAGGTAGGCGGCTTGGTTGAGGGAGGGGGCGTCGGGAGCGTCATCCACAGGAACGACCGATGCGCCAGCATCGGGAGTCCCACTAGAAACTGCTTCATCAGAGGCAGTTTTAGAGAGGGTAGCCTCAGTTTGAGTGTTCTCAGTGGGAGTCGCACTAGCATTAGCGAGAGTCTCATTAGCGAGAGTCGCACTGACACCCGAAGGAATGTCCTCAGAAACACTCGTCGAAGTAGCAGCAGATGACACCTTCTCGGAAGCAGCAGCATCAGCGGGAAGCGCATCTGAAGCGTCTTGAACAGGAAACGCATCAGAAGCTGCTTCTAACTCTACCGGCATCTCTGAATCGCCAGATACGTGGCAATCCCCGGTTGCATCCGGATCACCGCCTATTTGCGCATTGGGGCCTACCACGGCCTCATGGTCCAAGTCCTCGGTGTCGCTAAGAACTTCCATGTCGAACTCGCCTACCTTTCTCAACAACAACTCGGCCCGCACCCCTGCTTCCACGATCTGCACGTATACTGGGGACGAGGCCATGCCCCGACGTACGAGAATACACCCCGGAGTGTCGTTGTTTCTGTCCGTGAGGCTCCATCCGGCTCCGTACTCAAGAAGCGTGTCCACCATGGCGCACACCACCGCAATTTCCTCGGCACTGGCGTCGGTGGGAATGTGGGAGCATATGATGTGCAATGGAGTGGTGGTGGTGACAGGCTCAGATTCGATGCCATGGTCGTAGTTGTAGGCCTCTTCTTCGGTGTAGGTGGCGGGAACACCGCTGCGCATGAACTGCTGGACGGCAGTGACGGCGTCGCCGTCAATGGGCCTGGCCAAGCGGCACAATTGGTGCAATTCAGACATGTGGTGGTGGAGATGAATTTTTCACTCGCGATGAGCTGGGGGGCACAAAAGCGATGCCCGTCACGAGACCGATTGGTAGACTGCAGGGAGGGGGCAGGAGTCCAATGCAACCGATGGATATGATGGAGACACCCATTGCAGAGGCTGCCTTTGCATGAACTGGTAAGGTGCTTGATGTGGAACTGAGTGCATTGCACCTATAGTCGCACCTGTTCTATGTCACCTTCTTTTCCTATCCAACTCCACCAATCTTTTCCTTTTCTACTCCCTTTTCCCATTCTCTCCCTTTACCTAGTTCCTGGATGCAACTGCCCTTCTCTCGGGGTCCTCCGGCCGGATCTGCTCCTCCTGTCATGTGACCGGTCAGGGTGCATGGGCATCTTCCGTGTTGCTGCCATACGGGCTCCCAACCAGTGCATCCCGCATCTACCTACACACCTCGTGCTCGCAACCTGCGCATGGAAGCTGCACTGGATGCAAAATATCACTCGGAATTATGTGCACCACGGAACCAGAATCATACGATACCCCACCGCCGGCAACAAGCGAATCCAGATAGGCATGGTGCGCCGCTGCATGCACCCGCCGGTATTTTCCTGGCTAGATGAGGAACGGCGTCCTCCCACCACCCCCGAACCCGCGGGTAACTGCAGCCTCCTCCGGGGACCCCTGTGTGGAATGATGTCGATCCCCGGTGGTGGTTTTTGTGGGGCATCGTCCCAGATATATCAACCCCGCGAGCCCCACCCCTTTTGCCTTGTCCCCAGAGGCAGCATCCGGCATGACTTTCAGAATCGACGACTACAACAGTTTCCACCACCAGGTCAAGAAGGAGGACTATCCCGACCAGGTGCTGGTGTCTTCATACATGCAGCGACCTGGCGCGCTTGAACCTGGTGCTGCGGCTACGGTCGCAGCATTGCCTGCCTATCCCTATGACTATGGGGCCCAGTACATGGCCCAGACCCTGTCGCACAACCTGGCCCGTTCTCGTGATTTTCCTACACCTGCGGCCCCCAATTACGTGCAACCCGAGTTCATCGGAGACATGTACCGCACCGTTTCCACCAACCCCGATTTCGAGGCCGGCCCCTCGTATGCATCCCCCATGTTCGACATGGGCCACCAGTACCAGACGGGATTGGTGCCGCCTGTGGTGGGTGCGGAAAGAGAAGCAGCAGGAGGAAACAGTGCGAACGAAACAAAGGTCAAACCCCGGGTCAAGTCCGAACCCACATTGACTGCTCCTCCCAGACTCCATTCCCTTCCTAAAATACGGAACCGGTCGGCCCACAATATCATCGAGCAGCGGTACCGAAACAAAATCAATGCCAAGTTCAATATTCTTCTGGACTCGGTGCCTACTCTCAGAGTAGTGATGCGCAGCAAGAGGAAGTCCAAACAGGACAACGACTACGAATCCAGTGGAGAAGACCTGGACTGCGGTCCTACGGACGATAGTGACGGAACCGAGGCAGTAGACCTCGAGGGATTGAAACCGGCCCGCAAGTTGAACAAGGGCACGATTTTGGCCAAGTCGATTGAATACATCAAGTTCTTGGAGCTCAAGAACCAGCGCATGAAATCGGAGCACGAGGAGTTGCTCATGAAGGTGCGCATGCTCGGGATCAATACCGAGGAGCCGTTCCGGCGGTAAATAGTTAATGGGATGTTCGGTACTCCAAGTGTAGAGGGGTTTCTGGAGATGCAATAGGCGAGAGAATGGAAATGAAATGGTAATCAGAGACGGACTACATGTTGCTTCAATGCTTTGAAGACGCTGTTATGCAGTGGTTGATTAATATGAATGGAAATGTGAGATGGCATTGGGAAAATGCACTTGGAATCTCTGGATACTATGAAGCTATTATGATCCGGATGCTCTCTATGGTTCACTTCCTGAACTCTCGCTAGGAGACTCTATTGGACTGGATGGATGCGGGGCTTATGGCTCAGATACGCGGTATGAATGGCTCTATGAAGATCTGGACTGAAATTCAGGAGGCTTATGTTTTGGAGGGTATGTCGTTGAAAGTTGATTTGATAAGACTGGGTTTAGGGAATGGACTATGGATGATACGTTGTTCAATACACTAACGACAGTGAAATATATGATCAGGCGGACAGTTCTAAGTAATTCTGCTATGAACCATCCGAGTCTCAGCAGAATTGCAATAAAACATTCATGCTTCAAATCTATGGTTACATTATCCAATTGCTTTAATTCATGACAGAGTCCCATATCCTCTTATTGGATGCCTCCCAGCTTTGGTGTATCCTTCTAGTGAAACCTACTGCTAGTGAACCCTACTGCTTTTTCCTTTCCAGGCTTCAAACGAGCCTATTTTCAATCCAACTTCTCACTATCATAGGAGACGTCACCCCAAAAACCAAACCCGGCTGCAATACCATTACAAACAACACACCCGTACTACCCATCAGATAATATTCCAAATCGTCTAATAACCCTTCTATTAACCTCATATTCCCAATCGTCTAGCACCCTTCTATCACCCTCACCCTTTACCCTCACCCTCGATCTTCTTTCTGTTATTTTCTTGCCAGATCTTCGCAGTATCTACTCCACCAACTGTGATGGCTCCGGAATGCACCTCCAACATTCTTATTTGGTCGGGAGTTTCCCGAACCCCCATGGCAATCCCGTCCCGGTCCCAAAATACTAAAATGCCATCACACCAGACTGCGAGTTTCGCAGTCATGATGCCATAGTGTCACCTAACTCAACCCGGCTCGCCATCAAGGGGTTCACTATAAAATTTATGCCCTAATTCAGAATAAATTCTCTTGTTATCTCCGTATTGAGAGTGCCCCCTTCCTTCATTCACCGGGCCATTCTGTTTGCATCGGCATTCGCACCCATTTTACCGTCACCAGCCAACTTTGCCCCACTCCCACTTGGCCCTGTCTGGCCAAAGGGCCCGTTATCCGTCCAATCGAGGCGGCAGACGCGTCTGCACCGTCAGCTGTTGGGCTGCAAGCTCGTGTACGATTGCCTTGTTGGCTTCGTTTTATCCTGCTCCGGTTGCGAGCCCGCACACCCGCACAGGATTCTCCAGAATTGGCCCATGCCATCGGGGCAGGTGACGGTGAACGGAACCCAAACTAGACGCGGCAATTCCGTTTCGGGCAAGTACCGAGCTAATCATTCCACGAAATGGATGTTGTGGCAGTTGTGGCTGCGGCCTGTGGCCGTGAAGGAGGGGAGGGGGGTAGATGGAGAATAAGATTTGGGTGCAAATGGAAATGTCGCGGCGAGGGTTCATGTGATGTCGCGAAGGGAGCATGTCGCAGATATTTTGTTGTGCAGGAACAGAGCGGTGAGTAGAGGATGGAAGGATTTGGGGTGGAAGAGCGGCATGTGGGGAAATTGCATGCTGTGAAACGGGGCGAGCCAGTGCTTACTATGCCCAGCCGCCTACTGGCCACGGGAACACGTGCTTGGTGGAATGAAAGCACGTGACAGAATGTCACGTGTCACATCTCCGGAGTTTGGTCCGTTCCTCTCGTACTGCCATTTCCCCAAGTTTCTGCATTTCCCTGAGATTGAAATTTCTCCAAACTTCGCCAATAAGGCAATACGACCTTGATTTTCCAGATACTCTACTTACTATTCCATAAAGACCCCGATATTCTAGTTTGGTCGCCCTTTCTCTTTATCTCGCGAACCTCACCGCACCAAATCGTCGTATATATTTGTACGCGTATACGATGTATCAATTTTTTATCAACGCTTCTTTTTGTTTCCCACAACGTAAGTAAAAGCAACTCCACCGGTCCAGATAAGCACAGGATAGTTCCAGAAACCATTCCGGATGAACATACAAACACAATATATCCACTGCACCCTTTTTGGCGGCGTTTTTCTACCAAAGCATCCAAAACACCATTTATCCTATCTGAGACCCCGATCCCTAATCCCTTCCTCATACTAACATCCAGATGGCGCTCGTGGATTTGAGTATCGCAGTGTACGAAACGTTGGCGGCCCTCTCGTTGGGCCAACAGATCTCGCTTTTGGTGGCCACGCCATTTGTCTACATCGTGGTGTGGCAATTGTTGTACTCCATGAGAAAGGACCGCGTACCAATGCAGTTCTACTGGATCCCATGGCTCGGAAATGCCGTCGAGTACGGCATGGACCCCTACGGATTCTTCAACAGATGCCGTGCCAAGCATGGCGATGTCTTCTCATTCGTGTTGGTTGGTAAGGTCATGACTGTGTGTTTGGGTCCCCGTGGCCAGGAATTCGTGCTTAATGCCAAGGCGTCCGACGTTTCTGCCGAGGATGCCTACAAGCACTTGACCACCCCAGTTTTCGGCGAGGGAGTCATTTACGACTGCCCCAACCATCGTCTTATGGAGCAAAAGAAGTTCGTCAAGACCGCCTTGACTGCCGATGCCTTCAGATCCTACGTTCCCAAGTTCAGAGAGGAAGTTTTGTCGTACTTTGTGGATTCCGAATGGTTCAAAATGGCCGAAAACGACTCCGGTGTGGTGGATGTGTTGAAGTGCCAGCCTGAAATGACCATTTTCACCTCTTCCAGAACCTTGTTTGGAGACGAGATGAGAAAGAAGTTCGACGCCTCGTTTGCCCAGTTGTATGCTGACTTGGACAAGGGATTCTCTCCTATCAACTTTGCCCTTCCTCACTTGCCATTGCCCAGCCACAAGAGAAGAGACGCTGCTCAGCAGAAGATCTCCTCTACCTACTTGTCCTTGATTGAAAAGAGAAGAAAGACTGGTGACATCGTGACAAACCGTGATTTAGTCGACTCCTTGATGGTGAACGCTACCTACAAGGATGGAGTTACCATGACTGACAAGCACATTGCTAACTTGATGATTGGAGTGTTAATGGGAGGACAGCACTCGTCTTCGTCCACTTCTTCGTGGTTTTTGTTGCACTTGGCCGACAAGCCAGAGATCCAGGAGGAATTGTACGAGGAACTCACCACTCTCCTCAACCAGAAGGGAGGTAACTTGTACGACTTGTCCTACGAGGACATGCAAGAATTGCCCTTGCACAACAACGTCATTAGAGAAACCTTGAGATTGCACATGCCTTTGCACTCGATTTTCAGAAAAGTCACCAAGGAGTTGAAGGTGCCCAACACCACCTATGTTGTTCCCAAGGGTCACCACGTTTTGACCACTCCAGGCCACGCGATGATTGACGAGAAATTCTACCCCAACGCTGCTAGTTTTGAACCACACAGATGGGACAAGCCTATTGTGCAAGAAGAGGACAACAGCGAGTCGATTGACTACGGTTTCGGTGCCATTTCCAAGGGTGTTACCTCCACTTACTTGCCATTCGGCGGTGGTAGACACCGTTGTATTGGTGAGCAATTTGCTTTCCTTCAGCTTGGAATGATTTTGTCCACCTACGTGTACAACATTAAGTGGAAGTTTGGACCCGACGGTAAGATGCCACCTGTGGACACCGAGTCCATGGTGACCCAACCCCACGGTCCTGCCTTCATCCAATGGGAGAAGAGAAACACCTGTGTTGTTTGAAACGGAGAGATGAGAAGCACCTCGTTTAAGAGAAGCACCTCGTTTGAGAAGAAGAATGAGAAGTACCTCGTTTGAAACAGGGGAAGAATAGATCGGAATTCACTGCATTAAGATGCGTGGTGGACAGTCCTCTGTATAATTGGCTTGGAGCTTTTCTCTAAGATATTTATTCTCGTTTGACTATAGACTTTCAGATAAAATAGTAGATTTTTCAGTATTGGTTGACACAATCTGCACAGAGACCATGCATGAAGTGACACCACGTCAACGTCTGGTTTAGACAGTTTTAGCGTATTTACGGTTTATCGAACCACTGCATGGAAGTGTAGATTGTGCTATTTTCAGAATCCACCCATAGTGAGACAGGAATATCTACCTATACGTGTGGAAGGCTTGATACGAAGCAATACTTCTAGATAGCCTGATATGAAGCAATACTTCTCGAAGTTTGATAATGAGGCCATGTGCGGGATCAGATAAAATCTATCCATTTAATCTACCCATAGTCTGATCTGATGAAATCTACGTTCCTGGATCAGAGAAATCTACCCATTCTGGACTGATGTATCAATGCCGGGGTCCTATTATGATGGAGTCAATTGTGCCATGAATGGCCAGTATTATCTGTCTAGATGGTCAAACACCGAGATTGGCACATATTAGCTGCGCCTGTGGCATGCATGGTGAAGTCGCACAATATTTTCGCAGTATAATCTCACTATGTAGTTTGCACTAGGTAGTGCGCACTATGCGCACACTATAGTCCCACTATGTACTTCCCATAGTCGAGAGCATGATGCAACGAACCACAGAAAAACCACTATTCTAGCACCTCTAAACACCCAAATCACCCACCTCCCCCCTCCCTCCAGCTCACTCCATCCATCTGTCCATTTCGCTCTCTATTTCTTTGTCTGCATCCCCTTTTTTTCCCTCTCTCATCCTTCCGCCGGGCCGCTTCCGGTGCGCGTGAATCATCGAATTTTCACACCATCTTCACCTCACTCTTCTTCCTCCTCCTTCACTCCTTTTCCCCTTTTCCCTCCTTCTCCGTCCCCCTTTCCCTTTATGTCTTCCTTCCGGTTGAAAGTCCCTGCCTCCTCCGCCAACATCGGCCCAGGCTTCGACGTCCTCGGCATCGGGCTCAACCTCTACCTCGAAATCCACGTCTCACAGGATCCCTCGCTCGACACCTCCAAAGACCCCCACAACGTGGCGCTTTTCTACGAAGGAGACGGTGCTGCCAACGTGCCGTTGGCCTCAGACCGTAATTTAGTGACTCAGACGGCGTTGTACGTGATGCGGTGCCACGGGGTGGCGGCGTTTCCCGCCGGAACCCGTGTTCATGTCATTAATCCTATTGCCTTGGGTAGAGGTTTGGGGTCTTCTGGTGCGGCCATTGTTGGAGGAGTGATGTTAGGCAATGAAATCGCGGGTTTGAACATGTCCAAAGAACGGATGTTGGACTACTGTTTGTTGATCGAGCGTCATCCCGACAACATCGCCGCGGCGATGTTGGGAGGATTTGTGGGTTCCTACTTGAACGAGCTTCTGCCCGAAGAAACTGCTGCCAAATCCGTTCCATTAGAGTGGATCTTGCCTAGTGCGACTACTCCTCGCGACAAATACGTGGCCTCGCCTCCACCAACGCGCATTGGAGAATACCTCCAGTACCAGTTCTGTCCCAAGATCAAGTGCGTGACTGTTGTGCCCGATTTCGAGGTCAAGACCGACGATTCGCGCGCAGTATTGCCTGAAACCTATACCAGACCCGATATCGTGTACAATCTCCAACGACTCGCGGTGTTGACCACGGCTTTGACTCAGGATCCCCCCAATCACCGTCTTATCTACGAGGCCATGAAAGATAAGATTCACCAGCCTTACCGCGTGAGCTTAATTCCCGGTTTGGACCAGGTTTTGGCCAAAGTCACTCCAGAAACTCATCCGGGATTGTGCGGTATCTGCTTGTCGGGAGCAGGCCCTACCATCTTGTGTCTTGCTACCGAGGGCTTTGAAGCCATTGCCAAGGAGGTAATGGCCATTTTCGCCGAGGCAGGCGTTCGGTGCAGCTGGAAACTCCTCGAGTTGGCATATGAGGGTGCAACAGTGGAAAAGAATTAATTAAGTCGATATAGATTATTGAAATGATAATGTGGGATACCGATTAATAGAATTGAGAAGTGGTAAAAAAAGGTGAAACTGTCAATTGATATACTTCAGAAGGTGATACCATAATGGTATTTGTCCATTAATGATATTCTTGAGAATTGTTGATATTATAATGGTGATAATATTAAGGTGATACCCGTACATTGAGGATATTCTTGAGAATTGATACTCGTCAATGAATGATATCCTGGACTTATTGGTAATACCCTCGTCCAATAGAGTATTCTTATCATTTGAGTGACTATGATGATTATAGTTTACTGCATTGTCAGCGGCATTTACCTTCCATCATCTGTCAATCACTGGACCAGTCCTGGTAATTAACACAGTCAATTTCTCAGTGAAACGACCAATTTTTCACTGGTGACACCATCGAATCTTCTAGTGGTAGCATCACCAATTTTCGCATACCCACCTCTCATTCATACCTGTCATTTTCCATCCAATTTATCGTTTCACCAAAGTCATTTTCTATCCATTTTTCAGCCTGCCACCAACCATTTGACCAGCGCTGTCAATATCATACATGAGCCATTGTCATCATCTGCTGTCACCATCATTTGATCAGCCCTATCACTCTATCATCTAGCTGGATCATTCATAGCCCCGACCTATGCTTAATGCACATAGATAACATAGACCATCGTCCCAAGAATAAATGCACATAGAGACAAACTACAGTTCTCCGTAGTCCGCAAGAAATCCCATCTGCTCAATATAATTCAATTCAGACGATACCATCGCCGTTTCGTTGGAAAGTCGAATAATATCAAATTGCCATTCGGTTAGGCTGTGAATAATATCCAAAAAACCTTGGACATTGCAATATTCCATATAACCATTTGGGCACCTCAACATTCAAGATAACCATTCTTTATATTCTTGACAACTAGACGGCTGGGTATTCACCAAATTATGCCTAAAACATTCACAATAATATCCGTATTGCCATCTCCTCAAACACTACCATTCCATTCCTCTCTTGAGTACCATTATTTCCCGTCTCCTCGATATCCATAATATTCCCATCGAGGTCCGACTAACTATTTTGTTCCAGTCGCTCTCCCTAGCCTACACTTTACCAAGTGAAAATATCCCCAAAATATTCCACCCATCTATGCGAATATTCACACTTATATGAAACTCCCCCGAGGCGACGCTCCGCTGCTGATGAAATTCAAATAATCCCAGCATACGACCAATTGTAAGAGGACTCCGTCCTCATTCTCTTCTAAACGCATCTATAGAGTATACGCAATATCGCATCTCTAGATTTACCTACTTTCGCATTCCATACATTCTCTCCATCAAAGGTCTGCAACTGCGTCATACCCGGTCCACCACAACGTCATACCGGCCGTTGACGTCAAACGGAAAAAGTGCCGAACAATCGGGCCAATTTATTCCCCGTGAAGCTGCCAGTTGTGCAAAATTAAGTGCTTCTACTGGCCTCCATTACGATTGTTGTAAAGCTTCCACAGGGTACAAACCTGCGATCGTAGAACGTAAGGAGAATTGCGCTTTAGTGCCGATGCATGGGTCCCACTCACCACAGAATTATTGCTGTTTTGGGCACGACTCGGAGTGTAGGGACGATGGACCGTCTACAATTCAGCCCCCGCTTCAGCCTCTACTACTAGCAACGTGGTAGCAATAGATTGTGTTCGGGAAGAATGGAAATGTGTCGCATTTTCCTCAAGGTACCATCTAGAATCGAGCCTCGTACGGCGAGGTCCTCTAGGGAAGCAGCTAAGTCTTGAATCCCGTCAAAAGCTTCTCCAGATGATGCAGTGGAATATTATTGCATCGGGAAACGTATCTTGCTCATTAGCCGGTGGCAACGGAGTTTATACCCGAAAGATTGAAGTACTCTTCCAGAGCCTCGCGGTCAATGCTGGCAATACCAGAATAATATTCTCAATAATTAGATAAATCCCCGTGGCAGCAACCTCGGACGCACGTTTGACAGCACCGCCATGCCTGCATGCACCCCGCTGCAGATAATAATCTAGGCAAGGTACAGTTGGGCCATTTTGACATGGCCACAGAAAATATTCCGCTTTGTTAGTGCCAGCGGACTCTACGTCGTGGAAAATTGCCTAAACCGGCAGGGCCGGTGAGGTTGTGCCTGCGGTGGACCAGGCCACCCTACAGCGCAATAATCCGCGGTACTTGCCGCTAGGCCTGGGCAAATAATATTCCCGGGTTTGATGGGTGCAAAGAAGCGAGGGAACCCCGAACAAGAAGATGGTTATTCTAAACAGGAGGCCCAACTCGTCCAACTTGCTGAAGTCGGCCCGAACCCGGAACCCGGATTGTTAGACGGCATTTGCTCCACATACCGGGAAAACTCCCGTTCCGTGGTTTTTTCCAGTTTTCCAGTTGTTGACCAAGTGTTTGCACTAGCCTCTTTTCGGGGCATCGCCGCAGCCACATCGAGACTGCTTCCTCGTAACTGTATGTATCACCTAACCATCATGCCACGTTACGGTTTGGGAGAAGCACATTCGCAAGGGATGAAGTGCCACAAGCCGGAAACGCAGCCACAAGCAGGAAACGTTGCAGCAACCACAACCGCAACCGCACGGAATGCATCAGTTGAACATCGGTTGAAATTTTAACCTTTCTCACCACTTTGCCCATCCTACGCTATCTAGATTGGTGTTGTGAGCTCCAAATACGACTTGCGCTGGTGGAAAGAGAACAAGGCTCATGGCGTACGGCTATATTTCGATTTAACTAGTCCAACTAGCGTAAATCTGCTTACCTATGACGTTGAGAGTGCTGTTAAAATGGAGAATTGAGCATGAAAAGCAGCCGTTTGCAATAATTATCACAAAGTAACCATGGATCAGAAGTAACCATGGATTCTATGCATTTATTAGAGTCTATTTCCATCTAGTGTTGTTCTATGTTGCCAATATTTAGTTGTTGGCCAATTTCATCGATTCAATCTACTTTCCAGGGTGAAGCCTCACATGAACATTGCTCTCAACCAAGCTTATTCCTAAGGGTTCCAGCATGTCTATGCCGGTTTGACGTATATTCTTTCCACCAAGCGTTCTACAGGTCCCTCTGACCGTCATCCCTTAAACATATTTTTACATTTAGTTTGCATTTTTGACTTACGGACCCTACTTATGCACCCTACTGCCCACAACGTCTAAGGGATCATAATTCATAATTAAACTTCCATGGCTCACCCCACCGCTGCGTTAATTGACATCACAGCAAGAGTTTAATTGCTGAAGAGGAAGCCGTCACAAATTTCGAGATAGAATGCGAGAAAGTGTATTCTTCGTGTCATAGGGTCTTAGAAGTGGTTACACCTAGAGGATTGTCTATGTCAGAGAAGTAAAACTATGCTATCCACGACTTAAAGGTTATCTGTGTCATAAAAGTGAAACTATACTTTTTACAACTTAGTGCTGAAGTATTCGATCACATAGAGAGATTCCACAAGTCTTGGTCTTGATTGTCGTTGCCTAGGGCTGTGCTTGTTTGTTGGAGATGCTGCAGCTGATGGCACTATGCAGAGAGAGAATTGGCCCCAAAATATCAGCAAAAATCTATTAGAGAAAGGAAAAAGAAGAAAGCATTGATGTCCTCCTCAACTACCCAGAATCATTCGTCTTTTTAGGGTATGGTGCTACAGAAAGATGCACTACAGAGTTCCGAAAGAATCCATGCTTCAACGGTACGTTAGAGAAACGTAAGAATTCACAAGTTCATCCCGATGGATTGATGGCAGTTTATTCACCAGTTTTATTCCATCTTCCATGGATTTCAGAACGATTGGTATTTACCAGTTTAGCGATCGAGCTTCCATAGAGCTCTATTCGTTCCATACAGAAGGCAGTTCTGACTATTTCCATCGTCTAAGCAACCATCACGCACCCTAAATTCCGCAAAGGATCACTTTATTACAACTCAAATATTCTCCTGCCCGGTATTCCAGTCCCCAGAGTATTGAAGTATTGACGTATGGGGGTGCAATGTCCACCCTTTTGCACCTATCTTGAAGGAATATCTAGGCTCCACCACACTGCCACCGTCCCCCCTTTCCCTCCCTCATAACAATCACGACAAACCCCTCTCCAACCACTTTCTATACGCCTTCCATTCCAGTTCCCTCTTCCCTTCCCTCCCTTTCCTTCTCCCTCCCTCTTCGCAACACAATTTCCCAATTGGTCCACACCGCCAATCACATAGTCCACCACAGCCTCAACGCCAACACCCCTTCCAGACCATCTACCACCACAATTTCCACTAGAATCACCCATCCCACCATTCTCTCACTATTTTGCCACCTTTTCACCCTAAAACCCCCCAAATCGCCCCCATTTACTCCCTCTGTAGTCCCTTCCTCTTCCTGCCGCACTCACTCTTTTTCTCACTCCTCCAATCAAATCTCTCCAACAATGGCCTCTTCTTCCCCAGACCTCCAGACCAAGCTCCTCACTCAAGACCTCTTGGAGCGGTCGGCTTCCCAGCCCATCTACTTGTCGGCAGTGGAAGTTAACGGCGGCGAAACCTTCACCACCGGGTTTTTCCGCAAGCTCTTGTCTCCTTTGGTGGAACACAGCGACTACACCTTGGCCCAATTGCTCGACCGCATCGGCGCTTCCCAGGAGAAACTCGCCAAAACCAACGTGTTCAAGACCATCGATGTGAGTTTGCACTCCGATTACGCGGCATTGGTGCCCAAAAACATCCCTTCCTACAACAGCAGCCGCTCAGTCCCAACTAAGGTGATATTCGACTTGCTGTCTATCAACCTCAACATCGGCGAGGGCTTCTTCGCCATCAACAACGAGGAGCACTTGAACGTGCGCTTGAACTACTTGAACAACAACTTCAACCACAATGCCGAGTTGGTCAACATCGGCGTGGACTACAACCCCTACAAGCCCACAGACCACTTGATTTCTAACGCCAAACTCCTCGCCAGCTTGAACGATCCCGCCTACAAGTTTGTGGTGGACGTGTTCCACGCCCAGCAGAACAACCAGAGCTGGCAACAATGTTCTGAAGGCGCCACTGGAGGCCTGATTGGCCTCCAGTACGCACTGGCCTCAGCATGGCAGTTCTTGTCGGGATTGGCGATTGCAAGACGGTCGCTCCACAACATCGACGACGGAGCTCCCGACCAGTTGAAGTTCTTTGCCGGCGACTTTCTCAAGTCCTCAATCGTCAACCAGGTGGCGTACGCAGACTTCTCCTACTTGAACCTGCTCTCCAAAAACTTCGCGGTAGCAGGTTCTGGTGCGAGCCTCTCGTGCGAAATCTCCTCCAACCAGGAGCAGGACAACGGCAAGAACCAGGCGGTTTTCATCAAGACGGCGGTGACAGCAGAACACTACCGCTCGTTCTTCCACAATTACCTCACCACCCATTGGTCGGGCGAGGCCGGGGCCATCTACACCCCTACGGCCAATGCTCCCGTACACAGTTCAGACCGGTTCTACCTCGGTGGTGCGAGCTCGTTCCGCGGGTTCGCGAAAAACTCCATTAACCCAGCGGGAGCATTGCAGTTCTACAAGTTGCAGGCCACGGTTTTCTCCAAGGTGCCCCGTTTTATTTACTCGCCCGCGGCGTCTGCCGCCAAGTTTGACCAGGGAGTAGCCAAGGACGCCAATCCTGTGCGGTTGTATTCCACGGTGATGGTGGGAAACGTCGCTAACGACGTAGTGGGCTCGCGAGACCTCGGTGCGGCCAGTGCGGGCTTCGGAGTACGCTACTTCAACCACTGGGCAAACTTCGACATCGGGTACTTTTTCGCCCGGCGTTTGGGAGAGGACTCGGCCCTAGGAATCAACGACGGTCTCCAGTTCTCCGTGTCCATCGGCGGCTCCAACCGGACCATCTGAAGTGGTGCTTGTTCACTTCTTCTATTTATTCAGCCCTGTATGTACGCACCCGGTCCCCAATATACACCCAAACAACGCGTCGCGTGAAACATTAACGTTTGCAACCCTTCAACTGTTTTCTTGAATCCACCGTTCTTTCCACGCCACAATCCCAATTCGCCGTTTCCTTCGACATGGGTGTGTCCGGCTTGCTCCCCACCCTCAAGGACATCCAGCACAACACCTCGTTGGAGCAATTCCGCGGAAAAACCCTCGCTATCGACACCTATGGATGGCTCCATCGCGGTCTCATCTCCTGTGCCAATGAACTCTGCCGCAACCAACCCACCCGCAAGTACATTTCCTCCATCTTGAAGAAGGTGGAGATGTTGCGTTACTTCGAAGTGGAGCCGTATTTCGTGTTTGACGGCGCCTCCTTGCCCACCAAGGCAGAAACCGCAAAAGAACGGCGTCTAAAACGCGAAGAGGCCCAGAAAAAGGCCGACCAGTACACCAAAGCAGGAAACCACAAGTTGGCATGGAAGGAGTACATGAAGGCCGCGTGTGTGACCCACGAAATGGCCAAATCCATCATGGTGGAACTAGATGCCCACAACATTCGCTACGTGGTAGCTCCATACGAAGCAGACCCGCAGATGGTATATTTGGAGAAAATCGGTGCCGTGGACGGCATTCTCTCCGAAGACTCCGACTTGCTTATTTTCGGGTGTAATCGTCTCATCACCAAGTTGAAGGACGACTCCACTTGTGTGGAAATCTGTCGTGAGAATTTTGATCGGGTCAAACAGGTGCCATACTTGTCCAAACTCTCAGCTGAGCAGCTCAGATTGGTGGTGCTTCTTTCTGGATGCGACTACACGAAGGGAATTCCGGGTGTGGGCTTGAAGTCCGCATTCAATTTGGTCAATAAATTCGGTACCTTGGACAAGGTGATGCTTGCATTGAAATCAGACGGAAAAACAATCCCCAAGGAATTTATCGACGAAGTTGGCAAGGCCAATTTGGCATTTCAGTTCCAAAAAGTATTCGATCCAAGAGACCAGTCCCTCAGAACCTTGAATGAATACCCTGCTGACTTCGACATGGACATGGAAATGGTGGAATCGTGCTGCGGTCTCACTCTCGATGCCGATTTGCAAAACAGAATATGCAATGGACTCGCCCATCCGAATACCCATGACATCTTGATTTCGAGAGAACAGAACTTGACCTTACTCAAGAGCACATCACTCAATCTCGGCCAGAGATCAACAAAGCTGGTATTTACTGCACAAAGGTCCCAATCTATTCAAGCCACACCGGACTCCAAATCCAAGTCTGTTCTCGATATGTTGAAGACCACCAAGGTTACCAAGGTTGTGAAGGAGGAAATCAAGGTACCCCAGACTCCTTCCAGGACAATCAAGAGATCCGTGCCTACCTTATCACCAACATCAAGAAAGCTTGTCAAGCTCAATGGGGAGCCAAATTCTCCAACAAAGAAAATGAGCAAGTTCTTTGCAAAAGCCACTCCACCAGCAAACAGCTTGCCAACTCCAGATTCCGGAAAGCAAATTGCATGGGATTCCAGCATGATGTCAGGAGATTCGGATTTCACGGAAGATTTTTCGTCTCCTGTGGTCAAAAGAACCATTCTGAACATTAACGAAGCAAACGACACAGATAATGACGAGGAGGACATGGTTATTGAAAACAAGGAAGACATTATTGATGAAGTTATCGAGGATTCTGTTCCTAAGGAGGCAGAACCGGTTCAACTTCCTTTCTTGGAATTAGAGAAGGAATTTGAGATCGAGGACGTGGAAATTGAAGAATCACCTCAAAAGTCACACCTTCAATCGGATAAGTTGTCTAAATTCTGCGTAGCATTAAGAAAGAATTTTCTGTATCTGGAATCAGTCACAGTGGAAAGCTCGAGCATACTCTCAAAATTGCCATCTCTGAAAGGCTCGCAAGACTTGCCAACCCCACACAATTCAGATGAGATCGGAGAGGATGACTTCGATCTCAGTGAAGAGGAAGTTGAGCCAAAAAGACCTTTGGCGACTGTGGAGCAGAATTCCTCGATTTCCAAATTCAATTCAAATCTGAAGCCCAAACTTCCTGCTTCCAAAACTGCATCTGCATACGTGAAAAGCAGCATTCTGTCATCCAAAAGTACGTTCAGCTTAAAGCAATTTGCATATCGTGGCTAGTACCGTCACTTGCATTACATTTATTCAATTCTGCGGATTTTTGTACAAGTACATATTTGCTTTGTTTTATAAGCATCGTCTATTCAAGCATACTTCACACACCCCTAAGAATACAAGCACCAATTGCCAATCTCGTGAGCAGTTGCTGAAGATTGGATTCGTCCACTTTTGCATCGTTCAACTTGTAGATTTTCTTGACCTTTTGGAGATTTATCATGTTTATGAAGTCCTCATCGGTAAACTGGACTGCCTCGACCCCCAAGAGATACTTCAAGTGTTCATAAGTGGAATTTGGATCTTCAGTACCGATTTTGATGGCCACTAAATTAGCACATTCTGTGTCCACGCCAAAACGCTTCAAGGCATCCATGATGTTGTTGATAGGAGATAGATTGAAGATGATCTCTGTGTTCAAGGTTTTGGCCTTCATGTTTCCATTGCTTTCGTTGAGTAAGGATCTATGTATGGCTTGGTAGAGATGCTCTTTTGAGATGATGTGGTTTGTGTTGAGGAAACAGAAATCGTAGTCTTTATTGCCTGCAACCAATTCTGACTTGACGGCTGATAAGGTTTCTTGGTCAATATGCCTGAAAAGTGCGATGAAGACCGGTCTGTTCTGGAATTGGGGAAGTACCAATTGAGTGAACATTATGACGAGAATGGATCTGGTAAAAATGAAGGGAAAGTGAGAATAAAATTTGATTAAATGGTGATTTAGATGCAAAGGAAGTGATTCCAATCAGATTCTAGCCACAAAACGGGTAGGCGATGCAAGTATGGAGAGGTTAACGATGGATGTGATGATGCTCAGAGTGTATATACGGAAGTTGGTGTTAAGGTGCAGGACATCCAGGTCAGGTGACTCCGGAAGGACAGACATGTTTAGAATCGGATTGGAGAATGTGATTCTCTAAGCTTTTGTCGTAAAGACATGTACATGGACGATTTATAAAAGTATAAGAACTGAGGGAAATTGGGATAGTGATGTAAACTACTTGGCTCCCCAGTCCCGTTCTTCTCCAGAGCCGTTATTACTAACTTGTCATAACCAGAGATCTGAACCTCTGGTGTTCAAACCATATCACCACGATCTAAACCTGATAATTAGCATGGATCATATAGGCTCAATGTCCCTGAAACTGCTTATATACATAACCTCCTGTCAAACACTCCATCTATAAGTTCGCAGCCCTGGCCCAATCTCCATACTCCTCCACGTGACTCCTAAGTGAACCAATTTATACGTATTACTCTTACTTCATGGCTGAACAAGACGACCCGTCGTTGGTGGCTATTACCCAGTTAGACCAGTATCAGCAAACGGAGCAGATCTTCAAGGATGTCCAGTTTCCTGATGCAGAATACCGCATGACAGCCAAATACCCCGAGGCCCTTCTACAACAAACCGATAAGGCCAACAAATACTATGGATCTTTTCAACGCTACACTCCACAATTCACCAGTTCTGGGAACCAGAGTGGCGTGGTACGATGGTCAGACTCGAATATCGAGTCAGATCAGCGTTTGATCATCAGTTCTTGGTTGGGCACGGATATCGAACCTGCTGGAGAGAAACACCAGAAAGGCCATAAGAAATCACACAGTACCCCCAACTCGTTGTTTGCTTGGTCTTCAGGCGACTCGTACATCAAGGCCAGGAAGCTTGAGTTGCAGTTGAAACGTGGAGGCTCCATTAAGGGTAATGTCAAGAAGGACGAAGTGAAAGAAAAGTCGGAAACTCCACAACTCAAGAGCAAGTCAGGCCTCAAGATCAACTCCTCGGAGCAGACTCACAGCAAGAAACTCAACAAAATGATCGAAATGGAAAGTACCAAGTTCATTCACGCTAGAATACAGGTGATTCGGGCACATCACAGTGTAGAGATCTCCAAACAAATCCACGACAGAAAACGCAGAGATCATGAATTGCATTTACAGAAGCTTAAGCTCAAGGAGGAGGAATATGAAAAGGAAATGCAGAGCTCGCTTGAACCGGCAAAGCCTACTGGCTTTTTCAATACGCTTTTTGGTCTAAACAATAGTTCTACTGCAGACCAGTTGGCCCCTGTTGAGGAGAGCAGACCTTCTACGCCGGTTATGTCGTCAAAGTCATCGAAAAACAAGCGGTTTTCCTTTTTATCAGGAGGAACCATGTGGAGTTCAGAGGGAAAGAAATCGAAGTCTAACAAGAACACCACGCCTGTTCCTAATGGATCTGAAACTCCCTCCAGCGAGACACAAAGTATAGAAATCCAAGAGCTGATCCTAGAGACTGATGATATTACCGAAAGAACAGAAACAACAGAAACCACAGAAGCAGTGAAAACTTCAGCTAAAGAGGCTAATGAATCTGATGACAGTGACTTTGATGATTTCACCTCGTCAGAACCCACATCTTCTACGACAAAACCAACCATACAGACTTCCAACGGAATCATATCCACGACTTTTGTGCATTCACCAAAAATTGCTTCTCCCACACAGCCTCTTACACCTGTCACCAAAGCGCATTCCAATCTCACCATGAGTTCTCTGCAACCATTAACACACACTAGTCAAGCCCACATTCTTCAATCATATTCGTCGCCACCGTTAACTCCTACCTCCAGAAATAATTCTGTGTCCACCAACACTCCCCGTCCAAGCCAAAGGCCATCCATATCATCTGTTACTGCCGAAACTGCATTCAAACCCACCAGTTCTGCCAAAGTTCCGCTTTCACGGAATTTTATTGCCTTGAATGGTCCCCCCAAGAGGAAAAATGGACAAATTAATTCAGATTTACTTGATATATTTGGGCCGGGAGATACGAAAACCCCACTGCCAGTGACCAAGGGACGAGCCATAGCAGCAGAGCCCACAGAGGACTTGCTCCTGTTGTGATACGCTGAAATTGGTCAAGAAATCCAAAATTATTCTAATATGAAGGAGAAAGTGGAATCAACATACACAAATTAATTACCCTAAATGAAGGCATGAATCCGATAATGGGCGAATGAGGGATCTACCACCAGCTGATATGCACTGGGACAGTCGAATGCGTCAAAATTGTTACGGTAAATTCCAAAATTATGGACACGGTGAATTCCACCACAATCAATTATTACTCAGAAGAGCTGGAGTCGCATATTAATCAATATCACATAGAAACCAGAAATCCTGGCCTGCTCGATATGCCCGCTATTATTTCAGCCATCACCATTTCATTTTCACATCCTATAATGAAGCAGCGGAGAGCAGCCAGACACTTGCATATATTCCATTCTAGACGTATGTACCATGAATATAATTAATTGCACAATCATTGTTAGCAGTAAAGGTGCATTGCAAATTTGGTGATTTTCATCAATATCCAGAGCATCTCACCATTTCTGCCTCTAAAAATTGATATAAATGTAATCAGTAATATTTTTCATTATCCAGCATCATGCTGATTCTTCCCTTAAAAAAATGCCATAAATAATTTACTCATGTGTAACTCTCCATAAATACCATGAGCAACCATTAATAATCCAATCCATTAACTAGTCTATTCCTATGTAAATGTTCCCCATAGACTGCATACTCAATTTCCATCACCACTACACCAACTCGAGCATCTCCCTTCTCCCTTCTCCTACCCTATCTCACCATAACATTCTCCAATCACTTCCTTCCCCTCCATTCCCAATCTATTCCCTTCCATCTCTCTCTCCCCTTTCTCTCCATTCTCTCTCTCTCCCCATCACTATATATTTATCCCCATACTAAACAGTCGCACTTTGCCATCGATTTTCATTTACAACCACTTCTTTCATGTTACGGCAAAGTGCAGCCCACGCCGTGAAAACGGCTAGATACTTCGCCTCTTCTGCCTTTACCAACCCCAGCATTGAAATGACTACTTTGGCCAACGGTTTACGTGTGGTTACCGACGCTACTCCAGGACACTTTGCTGCCTTGGGCGTCTACGTTGATGCTGGTTCTCGGTACGAAACGCCAGGAAAGGGCGGTTTATCCCATATTTGCGATCGTTTGGCATGGAAATCGACTGAAAAGTACTCCGGATTGGAAATGATGGAGAATCTCGCCAAATTAGGGGGAAACTACATGTGCTCTGCCCAACGTGAATCCATCGTCTACCAGGCTTCGGTGTTCAACAAAGACGTGGACCGCATGTTCGACGCCGTGGCCCAGACCGTCCGCAGCCCCCGGATCACAGACCAGGAATTGCTCGAAACGTTGCAAACCGCCGAATACGAGGTGGGTGAAATCGCATTGAAGCACGACATGTTCCTCCCCGAAGTGCTCCACGCCGCCGCCTACAACAACAACACATTGGGTTTGCCATTGTACTGCCCACCCGAGCGCATCGGCCACATCTCCAAACACGACATCCTCGACTACCACGCCAGTTTCTTCCAGCCCCAGAACGTGGTGTTGGCCATGGTGGGAATATCGCATTCTCAGGCATTGAATTTGGCTCAACAGCACTACGGCGACTGGAAATCACTCACTAATGCCCGTCCAGACTTGGGCACCGTCAAATACACCGGCGGAGAGGTGGCATTGCCGTTCCAGTCCCCGTTGTACGGCAACTTGCCGGAGTTGTACCACATGCAAATCGGTTTCGAGACCTCGGGACTTTTGCACGACGACTTGTACGCCCTTGCCACCCTCCAGAAACTCCTCGGTGGTGGCTCGTCCTTCTCGGCTGGTGGCCCAGGAAAAGGCATGTTCTCACGGTTGTACACCCGGGTTTTGAATCAGTATGCGTTTGTGGAAAATTGCACCAGCTTCAACCATTCATACATCAACTCAGGATTGTTTGGTGTAACTATCTCGTGCTCGCCCAACGCCGCCCACGTCATGTCCCAGATTATTTGCTTCGAATTATCCAAGTTGATGGAACCAGACACCGCTAAGGGCGGCCTCACAGAAAAAGAAGTCAAGCGAGCCAAGAACCAATTAATTTCCTCGTTGTTGATGAACATCGAGAGCAAACTCGCCAAATTGGAGGACTTGGGTAGACAGATCCAATGTCAAGGCAAATTGACCACCATAGATGAGATGATCGCCAAGATCGAGTCGTTGACCGTGTCGGATTTGAGAAAAGTGGCAGAAAAGGTCTTCACTGGAAAGGTCCAGAACAAGGGAATCAGCTCCGGCAAACCCAGTGTGGTGATGCAAGGCGACAGAGCTGCCTTCGGAGACGTGGAATTTATTCTTCAACACTTTGGTCTCGGTAAATATGAAGGTGAAAAGTTGGTTGAGCCAAGAGACTTTTCGGAACCTGTGCCTGCAAAAAGATTTGGATGGTTCTGATGTATATAGGTATTATAGAGAATAGAAGCAAGTCAATCGAAGGGAAGAAATCAATAGGGCTACAGGAAGAAATTAATTTCTGTCTATTTGTGTCTAATATCCTAACCTAGCTCTTAATTCCAACACTTCCTTCTCCAAAATCAACACATGACTCTTCATCTCAAGGTTTTCCCTCTGAGAAGTCTTGAGCATGAGATCCTTCTCCAGGTTCTCATTATGAAGAATATCAATTGTGCTCTTGTAATGATTCACCTTATTTTGGTAATCAAAGTTTTCGTCATTGTACCTCTTGGTCAACTGGGAGTCATTGTCTGATCTGATTTGGAGTTCCTTCATGTTTCTTTCCAAATTCTTAATGACCTTGGACGCTTCATAGTTGTCAAACTTGGATTCATCCAACTCTTTGGTCAAATGTTTGACCTTGTTCTCCCAATACTTCAACTGCTCATTGCTGTATAACTTCTCTTCAAGAGAGTGAACTTTGGAACTCAATTCCTTGTTGACTTTCTTGAGAGAGTCATTCTCTTCCTTGGTAACCAAGATATCCTTCCTTAATCTCAGGTAATCTTGGGCTTCAGCAGTGCTCGAAATCTTGGATTGGTTAAGCTCACTTCTAATATCGGATGATTCAGCACGTTGATTCTCAAGGTGTTCTTTCAACACCTTGCATTCAAGCTTGGCCTGGTCTAATTCGCCACTGGTATTATCGAGATCATGGTGAATTCTAAGAACTTGTTCTTCCAACTTCTCCTTCGACTCTAGTAACTCATCCCTTTGCGTAGTAATTTCTTTGACCAAATCTTTCAAGGACGTAACTTGTTTGTTCAGATTTGCGATCTTCCTTTCATTGATTACCTTCTCATTCTCCAACAGTCTGCATTTGTTGCTAAGGTCATTAACCTTGGCATCTAATTCGTCTTCCTTTAATATCGAGCTTTCATAATCTTTCTGAAGTGCATTCTTTTCACGAATCAAATCCTCAAGGTCAAGTTGGAATTTTCTGTTTTCCTTAACCAAAGTTGTCTCGGTTTCCAATTTAAAGTTGAGCTCTTTATGTAACGATCTAATCTCTTCTCTGAAATTCTCAGTAACTTCTTTATTGTCATAGTGCTTGCTATTGTACGAATTTCTGTCGCTTACTTCTCTCAAAAGTTGCTTTGACTTGTCTAATTCGAATGTTTTCTCTTGAATCTTTTCTTCCAACTTTTCGGATTGCTTTCTTAAATCCTTGAGAAGAATTTGGGTAGTTCTTGATTCATCTCGAGCCAATTTCAATTGGTTCTTGACG
Source organism: Suhomyces kunorum (assembly GCA_030561465.1). Lineage (NCBI taxonomy): Eukaryota > Fungi > Ascomycota > Pichiomycetes > Serinales > Debaryomycetaceae > Suhomyces > Suhomyces kunorum. Next base: position 88,233 of record JAKTXF010000032.1, on the reverse strand, counting down.
TCAGTCAACTCTGCTTGAGCGGCCTCTTCGTGTCTCTTAGAAATATTAACAGCTGATTCTGCCAATTCAAGTTTCTTAAAGTATTCATCAGATCTCTTTTTATAGAGTTCTATACTATTGGTGAGGTCTTTATTCCTAGTGAAAATCGTGTCGTGCTTGACTTTCAATTGCGCCAATTCGTCTTCATAGTCAGATACCGAAGTGCGGAAAGTTTGTCTTTTAGCTTCATATAATTCATCTTCAGATTCTCTCAACAAGTGCTTAAGTCTGAGGATTTCACTCTTGGCAACGGTCAACTCTTCTCTAGTACATTTTAACGTTTTGGTAATATCCTGGTAGATATGAAGGAATTCTTGGTTAGATCCCGAGAATGATGAAGCTATAAAACTGTTTCTTTTAAAGCTTTCACTTCTAGGAATTCCACTGAATGACTGAGTATCAAAATCGGAAGCCAAGACCCTTTCAAATCTCTGTTCCATATCAGTCACTCTGGTCTGAGCTTCTCTATATTTAGCTTCATAATCAGTAAAACTGTTAAGTCCTCTCGTTGATTGTAACTTGTTCAACTTCTTCTGGAGCTCAATAGCATATGACTCAGCTCTCTGGGCATTTTGCTCCTCCTGAACTAACTTTTGTTTAAGAGATTCGATTTCGTTACGGAAGATATCCAGACCACCGCTATACATGCTCTCGCTCACTCCGGATCTTCTAAATTGCAGTGTCTCTCCTTTATTTGAAATTCTTTCTTTGAGCAAGGTTAACTCTTCGGATAGTTTCCTACTCTCGAACCGTTCCTTTCTCAAAGCCGCACTCAGCTCATTCAATTTGAGCTTGATGTTGGCAAAGTCTTCAACAAAAGAAGGATCAGGTGGGTAATTTTCCTTTTCGATTTCCTTATCTTTTTGGGCATTCTCTAATTCTCTGATCCTATTGTTCAATAAGATGATCTTGTCCGAATACTCTGACTTGGCCTTATTAATTGAATCAACTTCCACCTTCAATTTTTCCAATGCTTTTTTGATAGATTCATTTTCTTCACTGGAAATGGTGAGATTCTTACGAAGTGTTTCGATTTCCTTCTGCTTGTCAAGTTCGAGTTTCTTAGAATCTTTAATTTCGGTCTCAAGTTGTTTGACCCTGGCAAGTTGATCTCTCATACTTTCGATTTCTTGCGTCAACTTAGTAGCCTTTTGGTTACTTTCCTTCAACTCACGAGCACTATTATCATGCTGTGAATTAACTTCACGGACTTTCATTTCAAGCTCCGTTAATTGACGCTTCAAATCAGCCAGTGCATCTTCCTGCCTACTGAAGTTGGATCTAATCAGCTTGATTTCCCTTTCCTTCAGAGTTATGGAAGCTGAATGAGATGCAATTGTAGCAGTTAAAGTTTCGATTTCTTCCACTAAAGATTTATTCTTAGTGGAGACTTCTTTATGAGTTGCCAAGTCTTTCTCCAATTTCGAGTTAATTTCTTTCAACTTTTTCGATTCCGTTTCAACAACATTCCTTGAGTTTTCGTGGTCAGATTTCAATGATTTAATGATGTTCTCATGTTCATCCTTTTCCTTTTTGAATGCTTCTAATTGTTTTTGAATTGAAGCGAGTTCTTCGAGGGCTGAGTCTTTTGATGAGCTAAGAGTGGCCAATTCCGCTACCTTTTCGGAGAGTTTTTTATCATTCTCGGAAGCGCTAGCTTTCAACTTCTTTAGTTCATCCTTGTACTGCTTGTTCAAGTTTGTGAGTTCAGCTAGCTTGGATTCTAATTCTTTAATCTTAGATTTCGATGTGATCTCATCGTTTTTTAATTTGTCCAATGCCAAGTCCTTGTCCTTGATCATATTTGTGGTTGAGATAATTTCATCTTCAAGTTTCTGCATTTGATCGCGCAACTTGTTATTGTCATTCTCAAGGCCAACTTTGCCTTTCTCAGCGTCTTTCAATTTCAAACTGATATTCTTCAAGTTTTCATTCATTTCCTTTGAATCCAAGACCTTAATCGATTCTTCTAGCAATGGTTTAATATTAACAAATAAGTCTAACCAATGACTAGTCACTAGCGATACATCAACTTGCTTGATTGTTCTAGCGATTAATTGAGCCGACTGAATTTCCTTGATTTTCTTCTTCATGCTCTTTCTAGCACTGATTCCTCTAATGAGACTTTGCAAATCAGTGAAAATACCCTTGAGACTGAGATCTCTTAACTCTTCAAGTTTACCCAAAATGCCATTCTTAAAGAAGATTTTGGTAATACCAATTTTGAAACTATCAGCGTCTAAGTTAATAAACTTCAATAACAATTCACTATTAGTCTTCATATTCTTGGTGAACACTAACTTGATATTGATAATCGCATATCTTTGGTAAAAATCATCAAATGTCATTCTGTTTGGATAACCTGCACGGGTGATACGAATACCTTCTAACACACCATTGCATCTCAATTGATTAAGTACTAATGTCTTATCAAACTTGTTTGGCTTCTTTTCGAGGTTAGGCAAGATACACCTCACAAAATGAGGTTCTGTACTTCCAAGCTGGTCCATGAGATTTCCAAGTTGATCTTTATGTTTCTGAGAAGCAGTCTTTAATTTTGCTCCTCTCTTGTTATTAGTTTCAACTTGCAAGTGCTCATCATTCTTGATCAATTCCACCACAAACTCATTTGTTGAATCTGGCAACAATCTCAAAACATGCTCATTAACTGGATCGGTATTCTTCTGCAACCAATTATCAACGTTATACTCCACCATTCCTGCATAATGGTGAATGATGAATCCACTCTTCAACTTGTTCTCCTGGAATTTAGATGATTTACCCTTACCCCAGTTAGATGCTAATTTTTCCATAAACGATTTATCAGAAGACTTTGGAATCACACATTCTTCATCCAAAATCTTGAGCACACCCATTGGATTTCTCGTTTCAATCAAGTCGATGGTAGGCTGCAAATCTTGACCAAAATCGATAAACTCCCATTGAATATCTTCTCTCAAGTATTCACTTTGTTCCAATATGAAAGAGTGATGATTGAAGAACTGTTGAAGCTTTTCATTGGTGTAGTTGATGCACAACTGCTCAAAGGAGTTGATTTCAAAGATTTCGAAACCCGCAATATCTAAGACACCAATAAAATTAAGCAGATCATCGTCTACTGCATCGAAATTGAGTTTTTCATTGATTTTGGCAATGATAAATGCAAATACCTTTTCGTATAAGTGTTTGGCGAATGCGTCGATGGCATACTTGACTTCAGTAGGTCTCTTTGATTTCTGGACAAATTCGCGTCCAGCCTTGACCTTTGGTCGTATCAAGTTATTGACAAATTCCTGCTTGTCGATTCCGAGCAATTCGGCGATGATGTGGATGGGGGAATTGGTGGTGAAATTGGCCTGTTCGGACTTCCAGGACGTGAAGTCCAAGTTTCCGAGATGCAATATCACTGCCAAGATGCTAAAGATGTTGTCAGTTTCGGTGGAGTCGAAGCCCATGGTGTTGAAGGCGTCCACCAAAAGATGGAATTCCTTGGTGTCGTCCACATGGGGAATGTCGATCTTGGTGTTGGAGAGATAGTTGTAAGAGGAGATGTCCTTGCTGAGGTTCAAGCCGGGCAACTTGTCTGAACCCTTCAAAAACTGGTAGAAGACATGGTAATTGCGTTCTTGATCGGCCTGGCTAACCACTCTGGACTTCTCGAGCAAGTAGTAGTCGATATTGGCACCGCTGATAGAGCCACCAGAGGAGAAGAAGATACGAATAAACTTTCCGAATCTTGAGGAATTGTTGTTCTTGATGGTTTTGGCGTTACCGAAGCTTTCCAAGATGGGGTTGGCCTGGAGGATCTTGGTATCGATGTTCTGCGACGTGGGCAGAGGCAGGCCCAGCAACGAGGAGGCGCGAGAGTTTGGGACCGAGGAGGTCTGCGGCGTGATGGATGACAAGTACTGGATGATTTTCTTGGTGTTCTCGGTCTTTCCAGCACCACTTTCCCCGGTGACGAGAATGGACTGGTCCTTGTTGTTGGCCAACAAGTTGCGGTAGGTGCCCTCGGCGGTGGCGAAGATGTGGGGCGGCGGCTTGTCGAAGTCGTGCGAGTGGTACTTCTTGAGCATCTTGGTGTCGTAGATGGGGAGCGCCTTATAGGGATTGATGGCCACGAGGAAGAGGCCGGAATAGGTATAGATCATGTCGTCGTTGTAGCGCAAATAAAGGTTGTAGACCACCAGCGGCTCGTTTAAGTGAGTGAGTTCGGCCATGTCATCACATTTGTTGAATTTGGCGGGATTGCAGTTCTCCAATTGGTTTTGGGGCACCACCTGGTGGTTCTCGTGGTTTCCCTGGACCACCGTGACTTTGCAGGTTCCATCGGGGTTGTAATCGGTGATGTAGCCCCTGTTGAAGAAGTTGGAGTTGTCTGGGACCCAGACCCAGTTTTTGGAGGTGAAGCCGTCGTCTTCGGAGGACATGGTAGGTGGACACAGACGGTGTTGGGTCGATTCAAAACACGCCCCGGGTCACGTGACTGGATTGTGTTTACGTTTTGAACGCGACTGGGGCACAGTAGAGGGTAGGAAGCGGTGGTGTGGGGGATACGACGGAAGGGGCGGCGATAGTGGGATTTAGAGGAGGTTTTTCCGGGATAGAATGTGTTGATTTTAGGAGTTGATGTATGGGTTTTGGAAGAAGAAGTGCCGTTGCCAGGAGGAACGAGGTTGTGCACAGAAACCGTTGGAGGTAGCGACGCATAATGGGAATAACGGGAGTGCACATAATGTACTGTAGTCTCGTGTAATCCGGGGAAATTGACAGATTTAATGCAAGCGATATAGTAAGCAGATGGTGTATAGAGAGGATGTATGCAGGGGGGTATTTGTATGGAGTATTTGTAGATTCTGACGTATTGAAGGTAGATTAACGCGTTTTGCTATGGGGTATGGCGGAATTCACGAGTATAGTCTAGTGCGCACTGCATGTATCGCAATTTCAACTAGGGCGTTCAAGTGAATATTTGTGCAATATTATCTCGTGGTGACAGGGCAATTACCGCAACATTATTTGTATAATTTCACACCTGAGAGCAAATGCTACAATATTATTTCACGCTTTCACGACATTCACACCAATTTGAATTCGGATTGTCGGAAATTACCATTACCCAGGATATCAGTTTCTTGATGTTGAGGCGTGGAATTTACCCGTCGAGGTACGGTACTGGTCCCTGCATACACCTGCAGGAGCGGTTGCATCTGCAGCATCTCTTGCTGTATGCACACTAAAACTACCTCTGTATCAATAAATCCATTTCTGTTTTATAGGAGTCCTACGGGCCAGAAAGTGGGGTCTGGATCACAGCTCCTAGAACGCTATCATTTCCGTCGGGAGCAAATGCCTGGATCATTTTCCGGGGCGGCGGTGTCAGGAGCAATGAGCAGCCCCATGCATTCTGAACTCCGACAGTCGCATGGAGGATTTGCGAAATGTGGAAATATGAAAGATGGGGTGTAACATTGTTTCATGCTGCGTTGGGCCCTGGTCAAAACTCTGGATATTTTCGTGGAGAAGCTGCGGTGGGAGTGAGCAGATTAATCGAGAATGAATCGAGAATTGAATCGAATCAATCGCGTTGATTCGATGGAATTGAACATATTGATTGAATCGCGGTGATCTAATCGCATTAATTGTATCATATTGAATAATTCACGTTAATTGAATTGCGCTAATTAATTAGGATTAAGAGAATCAGTGAATGGATCACTTTAAATCGCATTGATTAATCGAATCGAATATTTCACTTTAATGAGTCGCATTTTCGGCGTTGATGGAATCGCCTCGAGTAAATCGAATAATATTCATTACATCATATTAATTGAATCATTGGCTCAATCCAGTTAATTGCGTCGCATCAATTGAATCACATCAATTTGATCGCATTGACAGAATCAGGCTAAATCGCATCTATTGGATCAACCAAATCACGTTAATTTTATCGCATGGATTGAATCAAATTCAATTATAGTCTGAACCAATTGACCCTTACTGACTTCTCTACTTTCTTTACTTCCCCGTATAATACAAAGCTAGAACTGAAACGTGCAGAGCACATGCAAGCCTACACATGCATCACAGGCGACAGCCACACGGTGGACTCCGAGGTCCCGCCACTATTTCCTGCCAAGGGCGAGAACTCGGACACACTGCTGTTGGCGGTAGACGTCAACCGGTGCGGTGGAGGCGGAGGGAGGGCGGGATACTTGGCGATCCCGCCGTTATAGGCAGTATAATTGGACGCTTTGCCCTTCGAAATGCGCAGTTTCCGCCGCACCACCAGAGACGATGCACTCAGTACCGAGGCGAGGGGGCCAGTGGGAACGGGGGTGGCGCACACCAGACTGCTGCGCTTGTTGGAAAAGACAGAATATTGCGAGGTAGCAGAAGGCGGCGTGATGGGAGGCATGCCGTGGTCGTAGAGATTGAGATTGAGGGCAGATGACGAGTGGAACGGGTGCACCGGGGTGGAATGCGGCGACCCTGCTCCCAGCGAGCACGGCGACAGCAGCGTGGACAGTGCCGCGGAAGTGGCGGTGGCCACACCACCGCCGTGGCGCGCGCTCACCAGAGGCAACTGGAGAAGCACGTCCAGAAAACGGGAATGGGCAGGGTCCAAGGCTTCTTCCTCGGCCACCTGGCGCTGGTGGTCGTAGATGCTGGAGATGATGGAGGAGTGGCGTTCTTGGAAGTTGTTGACCACCTGGACCACTCCCAATGCCTCGTACTTCTTGCAGAGGACCTCGGTGGCCTTGGCGTACTGGATGACGAGCATGAGGGCGATTTTTCTCACGGTAGCGAGAGCGTGCGAGTCGAGTCCCAGGAGAAATGCTCCGTGTACTTCGGGCTGGCGGTTTTCCTCCTCGTCAGAGGAGCTGATATCGGTATAGTCGCTATCGTGGGGCAGCCCTGCGTCCATAGCAGCAGGTTCTGGATCCTGTGGAGCCATTGGAGCTTCAGAAGCTCTAGGGGTGTGGAGTGCACGCGACATTAATCCACGCATTGCCTCGGCCGCGTTAGGGATCTGGAGCATGGAGCACGCGAGAAGATTCGCGGTAATGGAAATCAACGAGGTGGGCACCGACAAGAAGTACTGGTCGTACAACGAGAGTTCACAGAGAAACCGTGCCACTGCAGTGACTGCAGATAGCGAATTGGACGCAGCCATTCCCGCACCGCCGGCCACGCCACGATTGTACTTACAGGGGGTGGCGTGGGCACCGATGTTGGAGTGGGCTATGGCGAGATGGAGACACTCCTCCAAATTGGGGTGCGAAAGCGACCACTCGAGAGTGCTCAAAATGTGCATTTCCATCTGGATGAACATCTCCTCGTCGTAGGCGTTGCGGCACATGATGGTCAATTCCCTGAGCGTGGGCACGCGCGACTTCTTGTCCTCGTACTTGGCGGCGATCCAGAGCGCGGTGCATCCCACCAATTGGTAGTGACGTTTGAACACGATTCTTTTCGCGCAGTAGCGGTCAATGATGTTCATGGTGAGAAAAAGGGTATGGGGCTGGAGCTTGAACAGCAGGTGTAACTCGATCAAGAAGTCGAGGAGAAACGGGCGCATGAACCATTGGATCTCGGGCTGGAGGTCGATCATGGCGGGATTGACGGCCAGCACCAGTTCCAACCGGGCCATGCACATGGTGATGTCGTGGGAGTATTCGGCAATGAGGCCACGGTTGGCCTGGGTCTCGAGGAGCTCGAGCATGATGCTGTAGGGCTTGGGGCGCACGGCGGGGGGGCCGTACTTGGGCGGAGCCAACATCTTCAAAGGGGAAAAAGCGAGAGAATATTTGAAGGGTTTGCAATGGGTGGGGGAAAGCAGATTATGCCGTGAGATGAAGTGGCGGTGATGAGGGCAAATGGACTGTGACAAATGGAGTGGCCGTGACGAACGACGTAAATGAGTGGCCCTGAACAGTAAGTGTAGTGGCGGAAAGACTTAACCAGCAGATTGAACTGGAGTATAATGAGCGAATGATGCCGACCACAGAGGTATGCCGAGACTAGAAGGCCGTGACGTTGACTTGACTTGACTTGACCTGAATTGACCTAACCTGACCTTGGAAAGAGAACAACCAACAAACCAAAACGAGCTCTAGGTGGAGCGGCCCAAAATGGTTTTATAGCTTGGCCTCCCTGCCTTTCTTTTTCCACAGGAGGGCCATCCAGGGTACGCGTCGGAGACGCGGATTGCAGCCGTCGCGGCCCCATTCCTTACCTAATCCTGTCGCGGCCCTAGAATCCCGTCGCGGCCCCAGAATCCTGTCGCGGCCCCAGAATCCCGTCGCGGTAGCGCTACCGTTGGGGGGTGCGGTACGGTGGTGCGGCCTGGGTGCAGGCCCGCTGGGGCGATACCGTTACACGAGAACGTGCCGGGACACGGGTGTTGGGGGCGTAGGGGTGCGACGCGACCGTGCCGTGGCAGGGGGCAGGGGCCAGTCCACACATAGCATGAGGAGAGTGGAAGAACAGCGGGAAGGAGGAAGTGGAGGAAGTAGAGGAAGTGGAGCGAAAGACCAGGGGAAACTGCGGTAGTTGACATCTGCTGTCAGTTCCAATGACAAAACCGGCCCATTACGTCAGAACCAGGCTGCTCCTGCGTCACACGGCAAGGACCCATTGACTGGCCCGTCCATCTTGACATTGACTATGTGGCCGCAACAATAGCGGTGCGCCTGGCTGCCCACGCCGCGAGGTCTTTTTGCCGTTTAGGGACGCGCGATGCCTGTGTAGGGCTATGGCGGTGGCCAGCGCGATTGTACCGGTTGTTCTGGGGCAAGCGCGCCATGATGGGGGCGAGAATGGATGGAAGTGGGCCAAAGGTGGCCAAAGGTGGCCGTTTTGGGATGGGTAGTATGGTGGCATGCGACTCGGGGTTTGGCACAATGCTAGACGGTGAGGTGAATGGAGAAGTGGTACAGTGGTACAGTGGTACAGTGGTACAGTGGTACAGTGGTACAGTGGTACAGTGGTACAGTGGTACAGTAGTATAGTGGTACAGTGATCTGAACTTATCGCTACTATAGTTTGAACCATGGTCTCTATTATCTGTTCTCTCTATACTCGCTATATTCTCTTCAATCTTCTCTCTCTCCATTTTCTATTCTAATTTCTTCTCTCGCTGTTCTTGCTCTATCTGTTCCTCTACACTTCCCTGTCATCGCGCGGTCGCGGCGTATGCACGGGAAGCCGCGGTGGATGCACGGAACCCGGGCCACTTCATTTTCCACCGCAAATCGATGCCTCCACCACTCCTATCTCCGGAGGCTTTATCGGAGAGAGGACCCCACGGTGGATTCCACGGGGGATTCCAAATATTATCTCGCCTTTGTCGTCCCCGTTATGTCGCTGCAGCGGGGAAAGCGAGGGTCTGCCGCCATAATAGAACCCATCACAATCGTTCCAAATGGTGCCAGAACCACAAGAAACTCCAAAAACCGGTACTTTATTTCAATTGGAAAATAGCACTTTTCCATATTTCGGACCACCCTTGACCCCTGCCTTCCCCATGGCAGAGACCCCAAGTTCCGTTCCCTTTTCAATCTCCATTTCCATTTCTCCCAAACGGTGTGTTTTCTCGTATTTCACGCTTCCCTCTCGTATTTTCTGGCGACTCCTTCCGGGAGCGCATTTCAGCTCTGCCGAAGGTCCTGCGATGTTCCTTCCGGACCCTCCACTGCCGTGCTACGGCCCTCCTGCGGAACCACTTCCTTGCTCACTACAGTAGTCTGGAATGGACACACCATAGTGATAAAATTGGCATGATATTCGTGGTAGTGAGGTTTACGCAGTGTAGTGTACGCAGTTTACTCAGTTTACGCACAGCATTGTCTAACTGATACCTACCACGGTAATGTGTCAGTTGTCGCAGCATTGTCGCAGCATTGTCTCAGTGCAAACACATACACACTTTACACACTTTACACACTTTACACACTTTCACACATTGTCGCACTATTCTACGTGGCGAGTGGAACCATGCACGAAGTAGAAACAACCCTTCTTGTGGTTTCTGCATTGGGAGCCCAGTGGCAGGCTATTGTTGCGGCAAATCGGGTGGAGTGAAACGCACCCTTGGTGCAACTAGGGCCCCTTCCGTATTGGGGGCCGAATCCGGGGTTGGCTTATCCTGGATGGGTTTCCGCAAAGGGCCAGAAGCTAGAGGCACAATTGTATTGAGGGCAATTGTTATATGGTCAATTGCCCTGAAGGAAGAAGGAAGGATGTTTCTCCGCCAGGTGTGGGGTGGAAGTGAGCATGAGCAGGAAGTGAGAGGGTAAAGGGGGAAGAGGTATTGAAATAGGCGAGAATATTGGGGCTATGGCAGTATGGGAATTGGGGGTCTGCTTGTGACTCGGAATTTAGCACTTCAGACGGTACTCCACATAATATAGCATATGAAGTCTCTCACGCGGAGAACATCCTGGCTACTCGGATTGTGGCTATGCCGATTGGGAGCATAGACCTGTTCCGTCTCGCGTTTTCCTAGCGGTGTTCCTAATAATGCATGAGAATTGGTGTAGAGACCGATCGAGACATATTCATCGGAACAACTGAGCGATCAGGCAATCCCGGGCTGAAAGTAGTACCAAGGCCTCTTCATCAATGAAGTGACCTCTTTTCTGGTGTGTCTTCCTGATTGGTATTTCCAAGAAATAAGAGACGATCGTAAATGACGGTTATTCCCATAAGACAATGCACATTTTACCGTCTGATCATAGAGTCATCGTTTTTGGAGTCATTCCTGTTCTGATCATCACAAAACCAATTTGCTCTGATCGTCATAAATCACTCCTTCTTGTTTGAATTCTAATCCCAATAATCCTCTACCTCTACTTCTTCATTCGCTTGATTACGTCTATATACTAGATACGGAATGAGCTGTGTCTAGCTTAGTAGGCCCCTCTACCTCTTCCTCCCTCCTGATCGTCATTCTTGATGGTCTCGTCAACAGATAACAATAAGGTGGCGGCCTCAGTGGCCGACTCCAACGCGTTGATCTTGACCAATGCTGGCTCCCAGATGAAATTGTGCATGTTGTTTCCCACGTTCTCTCTTTGGAAATCGATACCGTACCATATCTCGCCTTTGGCATGAGCACTTCTCAACTTGTTCAAAAGCTCGATGCCGTCCAAACCAGCATTTTCACACAATTGACGTGGAATCACCTCGAGTGCCTTGGCGTACCCGTTAATGATCAATTGCTGCTTTCCGGCAACGGTACGGGCGTAGTCTCTCAAGTATTTCGACAACTCCATCTCAATGGCACCTCCTCCAGCAACAACACTGCTGTGGCTCACTGCTCTCTTGACGATCATGATGGCATCGTGCAACGATCTTTCCACCTCTGCTATCACCTGCTCGGCACCTCCTCTTAACACCAATGTACATGTCTTGGCTTCAGGGCATCCCTTGAAGAAGTTATATCTTTGAGAACCGATCTGGCTCTCCTCGAAGCTGGCACAGGTACCCAAGTCCTGTTGGGAAATGTCAGAACAGGTGGACAACACCTTACCTCCGACAGCCTTGATGACTCTGTCCATGTCTTCGCTGGCCACTCTACCGGCACAGAAGATGTTTCTGTCGGCAAAGTATTGGGTAGCCAAGTCTCCGATGGGCAACTTGGACAACACTATGTTGGCGCCGGTGGCTGCAATGGCATCCAACTTGTTGAAGATGATCTGCCATTCGGCGTCGACCACGGCCTGGTAATCTTGGACCTGTTCCACACGAACCTCGGCATTGTCCTTCTCTGCTTTCAACTCCAATTCCACGTTCAAACTGACGATTTTGGGGTTGGAGAAGCGCTTGGGCTGCTGCTCGAAACCGGCGTAGGAGAAGGTTTTTTCGAACGCCACACCGTCGACAAAGAGGGAGTCCTCCATGGCACCACCAGGAACCTTCTTGATACCGATCATGTTCTCGTCCAAGTCGTTTCTGTCCAACGTCAACACGGCGTTGACCACCATCTGGGTGAAAAATGCCGAGTTCTTGCTGATGAGCTTGGAGGACATGGCGGTAGTGGCACATCTTTCAAGCAACTGGCGGAATTCTTCGGGATTGTCCTTCTTGACCAGGACGGCCAACTCTTTGATTTTGGCCACTGCCAATTCATTAGCCTTTCTCAAGCCCCGAGTGATGAAATGTGACGAAATTCCGTCCTCAATGAACGTCTTGGACTCCTTCAACAACTCTCCTGCCAAAATGGTGACTGAGGTGGTGCCGTCGCCCACCTCGGCGTCCTGGGAACGCGAAATATCCACCAACATCTTGGCCGCGGGGTGCACGATGTCCAACAACTTCAAGATGGTGGCTCCGTCGTTGGAAATGGTGGTTTTGCCGTTGGAACTGACGATCAAGATGTCCGAACCGAACGGGCCCAACGTGGGCTTCAAGGTGTCCTGAATGGCCAAACACGCGTTGATGTTGTTCAAGATTTGGCTCTTCCCCTGCGAGGCGTCGGTTCCCTCCTTCAACACCACAATGGTGGGAGTCTGTGCAGAAAACGCCATGGTAATGAGTAGGGAAGGGATCACTTCAAATTTGTCGGTGTTATAGGCGAGTGCGGTGGGTGCACGACCCTAAATTTTTCAAGTAGAATTGAGAAGTTGAAAAACTGGTACTAACTACACAAGAGATGTTATTTCGTGCCGTTGAAGCGGCCCGTGGGGCCCAGTGTGCTTCGAAATCCGTCGTGTCCACCAGAAACATCTCGGGAAAGGGCCACGTGCACTTGTCCAACAGAAGAGTCATGAGAAAGATCGAGATGGGCCGGGCCAGACCTGCCATCTATTACCAGTTCGACACCCTTGTGGAACTCAGTGATGGGTCTGTGGTGAGAAGAAGATCGCAGGCGCCAAAGGACGAAATCCGGATGATCACAGACCAGAGAAACTCCGAGTTGTGGAACCCTAACCGTTCAGACTTGTACACCACTGATTTGTCCACTGGTATGGTGAACAAGTTCAAGCAGAGATTTGCAGCATTTGAGACGGAAACTGAGACCGTGCCGAAGGAGGCTCCCGCTGAGGGTGAGCCTGCGGCCAAGAAGATGGACGATTTGCTCGAGATGATGGGCCACAACGCCCAGGAGATCAAGGGCGGTGTGTTGTTCGACAAGAAGAAGAACAGAAGAAGATAGAGAGGATGAGATTATGGACGGAGCTTTTCGCTTCTTCCCCCCTGCACCTATTCCATTATGTGAATTGAACATGAATGAATCATATACATTTATGTTCGTGAAAAATCTATGAAGAATCCATGAAAATCCATGAAAATCCATGAAAAGTCCACAAAATCCATGCAAAATCCATGCAAAATCCATGCAAAATCCATGAAAATTCCATCTACTTGCCTGAAAAATCTATTTCCGTTCCTGAAACCCCCATCTACATTCCTCAATCTCAATCTACAGGTGGATGCCTGTGCCCTTGGCACCGTGTATATAGCTCTATAAACGCCTTAATGTATTTACATGCTCCGTTATTTTGCCCAACTTCTTCTCTGGATCGAAACGAGCCATCGCTGCCATGACGTCTGGCAACGAAGCTCCCAAAAACCGCATCTCTCCCACTGCCCATTGCACTGTGGCCATATCGTCCTCCTTCAATGACTGTCTGGCAATTATCTCAAGACATGTTCTACGTCCTTTGGTGGAAAGGAAAAAGAACTGTTTGAAACGACTGGGAATGCCATATTTTTCGAGATTAAAACTCATTTGTTCCCGCTCTGATGGAAATGCAAAGGATTTCCCATCAAGGAAGTTGATGCGAAGGTACATTTTCTTGCCAGCACGAGTGTTGATGTCTGTGGTCAAGAAATCCACGATGGAAATGGTCAATGCTTCCAACGCTGGATCCGGCCGTTTGAGCTTGAGAAATTTTACATACATCTTTTCCAAGAATTTCTTGTGCTCTTCTATCTGCTCCAGCTTGAGAATCTCGCCAAATGTCCGGGAATACGCCAATTTCGACACACTGACATCGGTATTTCCCACCATGGTGACACATTGCTCAAGATTCCCGTCTTGTTGTAGCAATTTGTCGATGATATGGTAGAATTCGCGGTCTGTAATGCCGTCCTTGGACTTGAATATGATTCCTAAAATTCGTTCTGCGGCCTCCTCGTGATTCTGCACCATGAACACCTTGAACAAGGTGGAATACACCAGGCGAGACAATGGAAGCTTCAATTTGGGGATTAACTGATTGAATTCGGTTCTGTACTGGGGAATGTAACCGTATGCCTCCACCAACACCTGGATGATATTCTGGTCTGTTTCCTGCAATTCAAGAGGTATTTTCTCTATTATGGAAATTGTCGTATCATTGTCTGGCAGATCTTCCACTAGTTTTGTGAGTGCTGTAGTCGAGAACTCGGAAACAGTAATATGCTGGAGCCAGATATTCAATGCAGTCTCAAAATGGCCACATTCGAGGTTCGTGATGACGTATTCGTGCAATATCTGCTGGATTTCATCATTCTTCTTGAATTCCCGAAAATTTTCGAACAGTGCAACTCGTCGAAACAATTCGTTGGCAAAATAGATGGATTTGGGGTTCTGGATGAAATAATGCAATATTCTGGTAGTGACGGTAAGATCAGCGATTTCGGGACCGAATTTGTCCATTAGCTTAAGAATGGCGTACGTGTTGTACGAATGGTAGACGTCGGTATCTATGCTCAATGAGAGAATCACCTTGTGGATGGTTTCTGTGCTGATTTTGATGTTGTGGTCAGAAAACTGGAGAAGATATGAAGTGCAAGCCATTGGCTGACCGGAAAGGACCGCCAATTGTATCACTATGTCTGCTATTGCGTTCTGGAAATCTCTTTTCTGTAGTTTGTGCTGTTCCGATGAGATGGCATCAATATACCGCTTGATAAGTCTGGGAATGAGGCCTGCCTTGAACATTTCGTTCAAAGTGGCTACTAGCACCTCGGTTTCGCCCTTTGTGACCAAGGTGACGAGGTCGTTGTACACTAGCACCTTGATGGAGTCGGATCTTGCAAAATGGAAGAACAAGAATGCGATCATATCGCGGTTGATTCGGGGATATTTCATCAAATCTTGCACGAAAACCTCTGGAATGTTGTGGTACAATGCTCCACACTGCGAGGTTGACCATGAGAACAGCGCCTTGCCTCCAAGGAGCTTATAAGCTTTGGACAAACGATCAAACGTTTCCACGTTGTTTTCATTGGAATGTGATTTGGAGACGCTGTTGGTGTATGCATGTACAATAGCACTCTTCGACGAGTAGTTTCGAATGCTTAGAAACGGTCTCTGTCGCACCACGGCGGATATTGACCTTGACCTATGCATTGGTGAAGAAGTGGTTTAAATGAAAATTTTATGCAGGAAGTGAAGACTAATGAGGGTTGGTACACAGAAGATGGAGGGGGTGGAAAACAGGGAAATAAAGTAGTGAAGTGGGTCGTTTAAAGGGCTTGTTTTGGTTGTTATGTGTGTTTGTTTGTATTGTTGTTGTTCTTTGAAGGGGCCTAGGATTTGAAGGCAGGTTTTGTTGGTGCTGTTGGAGGTGATGGGTGCAAAATTATGTGTAAAGCGCACACAATATTCGGGAAAGGCGAGGCTAGTTTCAGCTGGCTGTACATCTATTATAAATCTAGAATGTTACTCTGTTACGTCACGTTAGAGTAGTGTTTTCGTATTGTAACCTTATTTCTAATATTTTGAAGCTCATATTTTTATTACTTTCGCAATAGATTTTATGAATTTTTGTGAGATTTTGTCATTTTTACAGAAATTCAAATGAACTACCAAACCTTTATCGACACTAAACCATATACACCACACACTCCACTACACAATAGAACAGTCGCCCATTCCAAATCCGTACATCACCTTCTCCACATGTTTACGAACGACTGGCCAGTCCTGTCTGCTTTGTACAAATTCAAAGATCTCTTCTTGCCCGAAAATACCATTAAATTTGGACAAATCACTCACAAGTTTACCAATTGCCTTGGAATCAGTGCCACTGATCAAATAAATATTTCCCACCTGTTTTAAGGACTGATACAACGGGAGGATCAATCTCTTGTTGGATTTGATGCGTCCAACCATGAAATCGTAGTACAAATTGAGGTCCGAGATTAAATTGGTGGCACCAGACACAGATATCGTCCTCTTCTTCAATATCTTGACAATGATCTGGAAAAATCTTTCAGCGATTTCCTGTTGGAAAACATCCACAATCGCCTTGTCGGCACTATCCACCAATAAATCAATATTGTCCTCTAAGATTTTGACTGCTTTCCGTGCAGCATCAGTGGGTCCCAATGATAAGGGTGTGTCCGCTGAAGCGTTATAATCAGAGTCCACCAAGTAAGTATTATAGACCAGCTCTATTTCATTGACCAACACCTCGATACCGACATTAAGTCCATCAGCGACATACTTGTCCACCAATGCCTCAAGCTTCTTCTTGTTCTGCAAGGACGTGTTGAAAATGGAGTTTTCATGCTTGAATATATTCCGATTGAGCAATTCTTCCTTGTAGAAAATGTCAATCATCTGAATGATCAAATCGGCCATATTAATCAATTCGAAAAAGAGACCAATAGGCTCGTTGAACGATTCGTTATGCGATTCCGTGTATGTAGACGAGCTGGGATTATAGGTCTGCAAATACTGCAAAGCTCTTTCGAAGCCCGGTCTTATGTGTTCACTTCCAATGATTTCTAAAACATGAGCAAATACATTCTGCATTGTAGTGAAGATATCATTCCTTAATGCTGAAATTGTGTAAGAATTGAAATGGTAAAGTCTGAGAAGTGAAGTTCTTGCCTCATTTAATGTCTCTAACACTAAACTGGGACTTAAAATCTTGTTCAACGATTTGATATTTTCCGATAAAATCTGTGCCTTGGCCTGGATCTCAGAGAAGTTATTGTCGTCGCTTCCTGTTTGGGTGCTTGTGGAGGAATTCACAGCAAACACTTTCTTAAAACTGGTTAAGAAATCGTTCTTGGTTTCGACCTTCACATGCTTGAGAATATTTTGAGACGTCTCTAATTCTCTCTTGGAGATGTCCTCTTTCCATTCCACAATTCTTTCCTTGGCATTAGATTGGAAATTAACGGATTCTTCTCTCATATAATCCACTGCAAATGACTCGTACAGCATGTCGAAGAGTTCTTTCACAATATGCTTGTAGCTCTCGCCAACATTTTCGCTGGTGTTCAACTGATTCACGAAGTTGACGGTTAATAACTCATAAAGAAGAGGTACCAAGGATAGGTATGTTCCATTTGACTTGGATGCATCGATCAAAATCATCAACAATTCCTTGACTTGGTTGGAAATCAATTCTTCACACACTTTGTACATCATGGGAACGGACTGGGGGAAAATCATATCTATGACCTCGCCCTGCTGGTTGAAAATTCTTACCAAATCTTCCACCAAATGCTTGAGTTCTTCTTCGTTCACCTGGTAAACCCTGTCGTCATTGCTGATGGAAAGGTCCTTCACTGCTTCCTCTGGGGTGGTTTCTTTGTCTTTGAATTGGATGGCCTCAAAGTATCTTGAGGGATTGAACACTTCTGGATTAAATAAATCGCTTTGCTCGTTGTCAAAGATGCTTTTCTGCAAGAAAAAGTCGATAAGGGTCTGTTGGTTCTTCAATTCTATCAAAATAAGCACGAATCTTCTGGTGACCTCATAGTCCTCTATGTCGAAATGGATTTCCAACTCTCGCAACAACGCGTTCTCAAAGATTTCAAGCAAGGAATTGATCTTATCCCGGACTAATTCGCCCGAACCCTCTAAATAGTCGATCTTGTTGTACATCATGAGGCCGTTCAACACCTTGGCCTGTTCCTCGGGAAGCGTGAAATCCTTGAAGATCTTCAATTGGTCGTAAGGCTTGTTGTCTATCAAGTCTATGTAGTAGGGATACAAGCTCTTGTGGATCTTGAGCATTTGCATCTTTGCGAGTTTGGGGATTTTGACCACATGTTGTAGACAGATGAGTGGATTTTCAAGGCTTTTGAGGGCAGCTGGAGACAACCCCGGTCTCGAATCGTCGCCAGGAGTGCGTGCACGCTGCCAAACACCCATGGCCTTGAGTCTGGAGATCCAGAGTTCAGGATCACTAACGGTACGGTAGGTGTTTTTGGAAACCATGCCGAAGCGCAACAAGTCCTCAACAGGAAGGAAACCCGCAATGGCCTTGGCCACCGGGAGAGGTATCACTTCG
Organism: Suhomyces kunorum; assembly: GCA_030561465.1. Lineage (NCBI taxonomy): Eukaryota > Fungi > Ascomycota > Pichiomycetes > Serinales > Debaryomycetaceae > Suhomyces > Suhomyces kunorum. Next base: position 69,946 of record JAKTXF010000032.1, on the reverse strand, counting down.
GGATTGTAAACATCGATGTCGTTGTTCCACAACACTTGTGCCATGGCGTTGGAGACACGTCTGAATATGTATGTAGGAGTTCCTGAGGTGGATATGGCGACATGCAGGAACAGCATCAACGTCCTGCACACGACAATAGAATCCCATTGAGACGAACCATAGGCCCTCCAAGAATGCACAGAATGTGGTGGAAGCACGCCGTACGAGGCTCCCGAATACGAGGGTCTACGTGTGCAGTGGCTAGGGGAGGTAGTGGGCGAAGTTTGCGGCTCAAATCGTCCGATTCTACCCCTCCAACCGGGGTTTCCTCCCAGAACCCATCTTTGCCATCTCCAGATAAAGAAGGGTCTGGATTGGCTGGAATCGCGGGGTTTTTCAAGAATTTCATCCAGAAGGAGTCCCAGGCATTGTCTGACTCCATAAATCGAAATTTCAGCTCGCTAGAGGAGCCTCACGAACTGGCCGATCTCGATCCTAAATTGAAAAATTCCCTTGCCAACATCATGGACAACAATCACAAACTATTCCTCATGTTGACCTACAGTCCGTTGCTAGTCAATCCTGATATGTACATCTCCATTTACGACCAATTGGAAAACCTGCTCGACAGTTCCCTGAAGTCTCTTCTCTTACGAAGACTACTTTTTCACCGGCAGTACAACAAGTGCTGGGAAATTTGCATGGAAACCTACACCTCCCTTACCGATCTCGAGGACTTCTTGGACAATGCATTCCAATCCTTCGAGGAAAACAATAATTTGACCTTTGGCCTTCTAGAATTACTCATTGCATCTCACTCCGAACAGGTCAATTCAGGTTTCCGCAACCATGTCATCGATATATGCACAGTAAAATACAGAATAAGCAAGGAATGGATACAGAGCAACTTTGATATCTGGTTCGAGCTCCAGACTCTCCAAAATGCCGAAGATATGCGTGCTTTCGCAGAATCTGGAGATTTCCTGAACCGTTATTTTCAAATGCTCTATTTGAAGAGATTATTTGATATTCTACAAGATCTGCAAATGACAGAGAAAGAATGTTCGCAGATCATGACAGAGCACAGCAGTATCATGCAATATCCAGGCTGGCTTGCCTCAATCGGACCACAGCATCACCATTCATTCAATTTCCCTTTCCAAACTCGAGGAAATGTACCTATTGTTGCCACGAACTTGGCCAAGGTTGCAGAAAAATCAGCAGCAACGACCCATATTAATACCAATGATGCCATCTATATCATCAGATCCAACCCAGAATTCAACCCATTCATAATTTATCAACTCTACACCAACCAGGCAATGCTGCCAAATAGACATATTATAAATTACCTAGTGTCTCATATTCTTCAAAAGGGAACAATTGAGGCAATTTCGGAAATTGTGCCGAAGCAGTTCACTTTACTAGAAGATACTGCCATTATTAACTGTGCAATTCAGGTATTTCTTCAAGCACCACAAAATTTTACAGCTATATTTAAAATGGCCAACGAATTACCTGAAGCGAGGAAGGAAACGTTGGTCCCTGCATTATTGGAGGCGATATTAGTCCATCCACACAACTCCTCCCAAATTCATAGTCTCATTAGACAATTGCATCTTTCATATAATCCTCGAGCAGTCCGGTTGGTATTATTGAAGGCTTCTACAGGAAAATGTGCTGTTGATGATATTCACGAATTGTACATACTTTTAGCATCAGATCATCGGTTGAGATCAAAACAAATTATTCTTGAAATATTCAGGTCCATGCTCTTGAGGTCAAAAGTCTTTGATGAGCAGATTATTGGTGACTTGTTCGAAAAGCTTCTTGAAACCACTCTCAAGAAAGAGTTGATATTGTCCAGAACCCAGGGGAATCAACAGGTGTTCCATTATGAAATTCAAAGGCTTCTATCATTAGCCACTGCCCAGGAAAAAGCCGAGTTTCATAATGTTCTTCGAGCATTGGGTCAGACCATTTCTCTTTTAGATGCCCCATATATCACTAAAGTTATCAATCTGTTGGTGAAACGGGTTGAGTCTGTTCAGTTCACGTTTGTGACTTCCAGTTACGGTAAAGACTACATAATGAATAATTTAGTCTTGGAAGTTATGAGATTTGTTGAACGAACGGAAGATGCCACTGGAGTAATTTTGAAAATGAGAGACATATCGAAATCTGTTGATAAAAGCAATAGAGGGGACTCTATCGTCACCACCATACAATCAAACATTCTCAAACTAATCATCAAGGACGATCCCCTCAAGGCAATGAAGCTTCTCGAAGTGTATCAAGGCAGTAAATACCAGTTATCGGGCAAAATTACCAATATGATCATGGGATTACTAGGATCAGATAAAGTGGAAATCAACTACAAAATTGAAATTTTCAAGAATTTCCTATCCAAATTGCATGAATTGGGATACCAGTACAAAATCACCCAGACAATTATTCATGAGGTGATCAAGACTCTTCGAAAGGAAAAGTCGGCGTTATCCCCAGAATCGAAGTCCTGGATGTTACAATTGATCCTGGAACTCAAAGATACCAGAAGGGTTGCAAAAATCCATTTGAAACGACAAAAGACCTCACCACAGGCATACAATGTCCACCAACACTAGTTAACCATATGTAAATAGTAATATACAACGTAATCAGTATTCTTATCTAGGAATAATGGCTGCTTTGGTTCTCATTCGTTTGTTTGTAAACTTCCTTTGTTAGTAAAAATTGATGAAAATGAAAGATTAAAAATGAAAGAATGATACATACCCAAACTCGAACTTGAACAGAAGACAATCCACACTTTCTTGCAATCAATTCTCTTTCTGTTTTGTTTGGAAATGGCTGAACTTTGAAAATTGATTCTAAAAATGACTTCAGCTCTTTTGACAAGCTACTTCGTTTCCTGACAGATTTTGTAGAGTTCACAAGCTGCACATTGGTGAGTGGTTCAATGACTTCACGAGCTTCCAGTGAAGGTTCAAGCTCGATGCTTTGAAATTCTGGGTTTCTAATCGTAATAACAGCCTTTTCTAGTTGAAATTCCAGTTCCAAAGGTAATCTTTGCAGAACTTTGGAATTAAGAAGTGCAAGAGTAGACTTTCTAATATTCTGATATAAGTTATCCAAGCAGTATTGTAATTCATCATCTTGTAGAGAACTGCATATCTTCATATGTTAATTCAGCCTTAAAAATTGAGTAGGTATACGTACTGATAATGCATGATTCTTTGAATGTTCAATAGCTGCTTCCAAATCCAGCCGATTTCCAATTTCCTGTGGTGGCCTGTAGTCAATCTTGGATTGATTGCCAAAGGCTTGAGAAATTGTTTGAAATTGGTAAATGCTCTTTATGAGCTCATCTAAATTTCCTAACTCCGAGTTCATGTTTGGAAAGTAAGTGTTGTTCAGTAAATTTTCTTACATATAAACAAGTTATCTAATCTGTCAGAAATAGAAGTGGTCATTAATCGTGCGCTATTCAAAAAGATACACATTATTTGAAACTTCTCTCAAACAAGCTAATGCGATTGGAAAATATCCTCAGTGAACCCACTCCTGAGATTTGCAACATGCGAAGAAATTTGAAAATTTATTAACTTTGATGAGGTGCATTCCGGAAATTGGTTACATCTGCTCTTGATGTAAACTTTGAATTTGCTTTTCTTCGACCTTGGAGGATTGGGTGATTTCTTTTGCTTCAGTCGATATGAACTTGAGCAGAGTCCAAAGTATGAGTGGTCAATCAACTTACTGTCTACTCGTTCCGAAACTCCTATTTTACCAGTTCTGAGCAAATGATACAACTTTGCTTCAATTAGTGCAAGATACTCGAAGTAGGATTTCATTGGAGCACAAGCTTTTCTCCAAGCCTTGAAGTGTTAGTGCGTGCATATTTTCATCCCTCTTTGTACTTACAAAAGCGCTAAATCTGGAAATTTTTGGCATTTCTAATTTTTTTGCCCCGATAATATCAGAGATTATGCACCTAGCGATAATGAACAGATTCCTTGTTCTATATGTATCTCTGGATGTTTCTCTTTTGATCCTTTCTCCAACATTTATAAATCTCTTGTTCCTGAAAGAGATACTTGGTCTGATATTGGAAGAGATTATCGGGTAGGAATCATCAGAAGCTAAAGCCTTAATTGAATTTCCGATCAAGTTTGACTGATACTTCGACGGTTCTATCCTAGGACAGGTAAAACTAAGTATGAAAGGTTCAGACATGAGTTCTGAGTTAGTGATACAGGGTGAATGCAGAAATGGCAGAATATATAGATTGAGTCGAAATTGCAAATACGGAGTCATCTGCGTTATATGTCTAAGAAAATTGCATATCCATTAGAAAAATATTTTTACCACATTAGCGTATGTACAATCAAAAGATTAGTGTATGACCATGGTGTAATACTCTTTAACTGTATATACCCTGGGTGACCATTTGGAACTGATCATACAATCTGGTATACATGCTGCCAAGACTTCTATTGATAAGTGTGTTTTCAACAAATGAAGCTGCATCTTCATCATTCAAGTGCAATTGCAATCTTTGTTTTAAAAGAACGCTTGTGTTTTCACCATTGTTAAAGCAAGGCAAGTTGGATTCCTTTTGCATCAATTCCACTATACTGATGATTTGGGCGCTTTCTTTACGCAAAGCTTGGAAACAGTCCTTGCACAATTGCTTGAACTTCAAAAATGGCTGGCTGTCAATTCCCCCCAAAAGTTCGGTGTATTCTAACGTGAGCTTGAAAGGTGCAGCTTCAAAGCCAACACTGCCGGGCGAATTGGAGAGAAGGAAGCCAAAATCAATATGAATAATATGACCTTCGTTATCAATCATAATATTTCCATTGTGTCTATCCTTAATTTGCAAAACGTAACAGATAATGGAATAGGAAGCCAAGCTTATTGCGAAATTGTCTTGTGCCCGCTTGAACTTCAGTCCGTCAGGAGGACCGTACAATTTCACAAAATAGTCCTGTAATGTGAAAATTCTTCCCTTCGCATTTTCTCCCTCTCGGATTGATATTTCTGTCAAAGACTTTTTAATCGAGTGGATGGACATGGCATTATTGATGGTTTCAACTAAGCCCGTGTTTGCACTTGTTATCAAAATCTTCATACGCTTTGTCCAACTTCCAATCTGATTTTTCTTCCAAATATTTGAAATCATTGAAATAAGTTGGCAAGCGAACGCTTCTTGAGGTAAATCATCTCCATTTTTTGCAATAACTGAACATAAATCCCAATTCGGTAAGTGTCCATAGATGCTAGAAGATTTTATTCTTTGTTTTTTTGTGTTCCAATCCTCTGCTAATTTGAAATCATTTTCTAGCTTACGTTGACCTGCATCTTCTTTGTTTCCTTGAAGTTCATTTAACTTCTCATAGTTTATGGAGTCAAACTGATCTTGTAATGCAATCATTGATTGAACAATACGAGCCCTGATAGATAATGAGTGCTCTGAACTTGACTGGCCTGAACTTTCCAACTGATTGAGCATTACTGACGCAATTCTCATTTGGTCAGCTAAGGTCTTTGATGATTCAGACAGAGAAGGGTTTGGCATACTGGCTTGAAGATTTGAGTCAAAGTTTGCCACTTTCTCAGGAGTAGATGCTATTTTTAACCTATTCAAGTCACTATGGGAAGTCTTGTTGTTTAAAATCGGCATTTCACTCAAATCAGCTTCAGTATCAAGATGTCGAATTGCCTCTTCAGACAATGGACTTTGATCTTCATTTGGTAGTCCTACAGAAGCTGCACTTGCTAGCTCTATATCGACTGATGAAGATACATTCCGCGAGCTAGGTACGTACGACCGTGCTCCCTCGGAGATTATTTGTTGATTTTGTTCAGAAAATGGATTGAAATCAAATTCATCACTTAGGTACTCAATAAGAAGAAGAAAAGGGACTCTCTCCGCTGAATTTAAGACACATGCTTCATTCACACTTAGTTTCAAAATCTTGTGGTACTTCTTATTTTTGTTACTTGTAACTGGCAAAAGCTGTGGGATATCAACTTCAGCTGGCAAGAGGGATTCATTGATTATGGAAAGTTCAGCTCGTAAAGCGGATAGGCGAGCTTCTTTTGGAATTTGGGATAATCTCAAAGAAATATTTTGGAGTGCCATCATGAAACTTGTTACTTTTTTAGCATAATTAACTTGTAGCTTCTTTAGCAATTCATTATAGCTTGATCCTCTCCTAACACTAGATTGAGAATATTGAGAATTGTGCCTTTTTGGAGCATCGAGCAAGTTCATGCGAGGAAATGTTATAGCAGATTCAGAATCTGCAGGAGATAAATATGGTGTAATATCCTTTCCTTCAACTTTTGACAAATCAGGTAATGACTGAGAATTGAGGTTATAGCTGTTCGTGTTGCTTAGGGATTCATTAGTAAAATTAGCTTTGTTCAATTGTAATTGTTGCCTTGATTTCTTTGACTTAATAGTTGTATTTATTTTCATATTGTCTGCAACATCATGAAATGTTTGTCGATTAAGACGGGAGATCGTTGCGTCACGCTTTGACTCTATTGAGTTTCTTAGATCTTCTTCATCGGTGGTGTAAGCTTCTGACTCATCAGACAGTAAAGTCATGCTATTCTTTTTGGATGAGAATCTAGGTACCGAAGATGATCTATGATGTTTTCCAAGAATTTTCCGTCCAGAGGATGTTTCATCGTCAGACACAGCACTGGCTTCGGTCGATAATCTCTTGTTTTTCATGGTAAGATTTCTTGTCAAACTTTTCTGGAAATTGGCTAATTTGAATACAAATGATTTCTCTTGCTTGCATTGGGAAATGATCAATGGTGATGTATACTGATTGATTTTTGGCATTCCAAACGAAGCACCAATAGAAGCACACAACATCAATGCAGGTTGAAGATTTTCTCTAAATTCTTGTTTGCGAATAGTGTGTTCTACGTTGAACAAGATATTCTGCAACTTATTGACGAACTTCCTGACAATCTGGAAGGAATATGACTCTGAATCATTTCTCAATTCAAAAATATATGCTTGCAAGTTCCAAAACACAATTAAGGAAAAATGTGGATATTTTGAACAATATTCGATAAGAAAGTCCTCAAGTGCCATTGAATCCGTCTCGAATGCAACTATCAATTGAATAAATTGTGGAATGAAGAACTCTAAATCATCATAGGTAAAATCGTGGAGTTTGTTGACTATTAGGTGATGAACACCTACATTTCCACAATTGCTTTTCAAGAGGTCTATACACTGAAACGATGTTAGTTCGTTCAGCCTTACCCTTTCAAGTAATTCTGCATAGCTCATGTTCGTTAGATAGCTATATCTCGCATTCAGATTAGAACCAAGCAAGTCAACTTCAATTTCGAGTTTGGGGACAACATTTCTGGACAATATGCAGGACACAAATAGGATTTTATAAGAACTCAAACATATATTAAAATTAGAACAATTAAATTATATAATGTATATATAAACGTAAGCTGAAAGAATTGGAAGTTGTCAGGAACATATTAGGGTGGAATGTCTAGCAGGAAATCATTCATGTTTTTCAAAAGCAGGAATTTGGTACTTCTCCTCAAAATTTTGGCCGGGCAAAATTGGGGCTACATCCAAAATGTGCTTTGTCAATTCTTCAGGAGTAGACTTCAAGTTCAAATTCTTGTATAGAATAAATTCCAAGTCTGTAATATCACTTTCTTCGGGAGACACCGGTCTAAAAAATTTGGGATGAAAATCAACTCCATCTTCAGCTCTTTTCTTCGCTTTAAGTCTCTGCTCGTTTTCAACCTTGAACTTCTCTTCGGTTGCAATCTCATGATTTCTCTTACTGAGCCCATCAATAGTAGGCTTCCACAACTTACGGGATTCATATTCCAATTGTTCGGACAATGGCCTAACAGATGGCTTTCTAGTAATGGTCTTGGAAGTATCGTACAATACTTCTTTCACACCAGTTTTAAGATTCTTGATCTCCATAACTTCATTCCATTTACCTGAAATTGAGTACAACTGCTCACCCGAGCTGGTGGATTTTACAATGCCTTCAATTGCATCATAGGTACCACTAATAAATCCCTTTGTCTTAAACTCAATGTCCGCCTCGTATCCATTTTTGGGACATTTAACGTACATATGATCACCAAGCTCTGTCCTCATCTTTCCAAATAAGATTCCTCTGCAGTAAACGTTAGGTTGGTTCATGATGTAGATTTCATCATCTCTGTTTCCGAGAGTGACATGTCCCCAACCTTCCATTATAGCAGCAGATGAATTCCCGAGGAACTTGGACTTTGGAACAACCACACCATCAACTCTTATCTTTTGTTCTGGAACCAAGTAGAAATAAGAAGACTTAGGAGGATGGTGTGAAGTCTGTTCAGATATGTAAAAAGCGTGGTTGTCAGCTGGTAAATCCCAGTAGCAACTGAAGAATTCGCCCAAAATAGGGTTCAAGGGCTTTTTCACTGCTTTTGGAGCAATATGCCAACTGGCAAGGTACCATTTGAGTACCAATAGGAATCTCTGTAAAGGGTCTTCGGTGGCATTGGCTTCAAATAAAATATCAGGGATTAAGAAGAAATTGGTGATTCTTTCAAGCATTGACTTTTTCTCTAAAATGAATGTGGGTAATGTAATTTTGGATAAGTCACATCCAGGTCTCAATTGTGCAATAATCCCCATTAAAATAGATTGACCTTCATTGTCGACTTCATCTATATCATCGGAATTCTCGGGGCTATCCAGAGGTGCCGATTTGGCAGGAGATGTCTTAGTTTCAAGGGAGCTGGTTGAGTTATGTTCATGGGAAGTCATCAACTTTAATTTATCAAACTTCGACGTCAATCCCATCTTGAATATGTGAGAGTAAGCAGTAAAAATGAATAATCAATAATCAATAATCAGCGTAATTCAAATTGCTATATAAGGAAAAAATGAGAATAAACGGAAATGAAACGAATTAAATACACGCTGTCAAAATGTATGATGCTGTTTGTATTGTAGTTCTTAGATGATACCTTAGTAGTAAAAGTCAAATCTATACTAGATTGTTCGAGTAAACGCTGCTCGAGCTAGAGCTATGTGGCAAATCATGCTGGTACTTCGTGTCTTGTCAGTCCGGGTAACGAACTTTAATAGTAAATACAAAAACGACTGAGACATATTCACCAGTTCAAGAGAGAGTAGGTGGATATGAGTGGTCAAACATATGGAGTCACACCTGCTATATCAGTAGCCAATCCGACACCCAAAGAAAATGAGTTTAACGATTCGTTAATTAAAGAATTGAAAGCAAGGGGCTCATTTGAAAGTGAAGCAGCCACTAGAAAGAGAGTAGAGGTTTTGAGTATACTTCAAAAGTTAGCAGAGGAGTTTGTATACATTGTTTCTCTAAAAAAGAACATGTCAGAAGGCATGGCTAGAGATGCTGGTGGAAAGATTTTTACTTTTGGATCATACAGGCTCGGCGTGTACGGTCCAGGATCAGATATTGATACCCTAGTTGTTGTCCCAAAGCATATTTCGAGAAATGACTTCTTCGAAGTCTTTTATGAATTATTAAAGAAGAGACCAGAACTTGAGGAGATTGCCCCTGTCCCAGATGCGTTTGTCCCAATCTTGAAACTTGAATTTAGTGGTATATCAATTGATTTAATTTGTGCAAAGTTAGACATCACTCGAGTCCCAAAAGATCTTACCTTGAACGATAATAATCTTTTGCGAAATCTAGATGAGAAAGACTTGAGGTGTTTGAATGGTACAAGAGTTACTGATCAGATTTTACAGTTGGTTCCAAAACCTACAGTTTTCAAACATGCCTTACGCTGCATAAAACTTTGGGCTCAACAAAGAGCTGTATATGGTAATATTTTTGGATTTCCTGGTGGTGTAGCATGGGCAATGCTAGTTGCAAGGATATGTCAGTTATACCCTAATGCGGTAAGTGCAGTAATAGTCGAGAAGTTTTTCCAAATCTACTCGCAATGGAGTTGGCCTCAACCAGTTTTGTTAAAGCAAATTGAGGACGGCCCATTGCAAGTTAGAGTCTGGAATCCACGACTTTACCAGCAGGACCGTCAACATAAGATGCCTGTTATTACCCCTGCCTATCCGTCAATGTGTGCCACTCACAACATCACTTCTTCCACTCAAAAGGTAATAACGGAAGAATTCAAAAGGGGTATGAATATAATGCAAGAAATAGTTGCTGGCAGGAAAACCTGGTCAGATTTACTTCAAAGACATGACTTTTTCCACAAGTACAAGTTCTACTTGTGTATTGTTGCAGCAACCCAATCCAATTATGAAGAACATTTGCAGTTCAGTGGAATGGTTGAGAGCAAGTTGAGACTTCTTGTCCAGAAACTCGAAACGGTTGAAGGGGTTGAGCTTGCACATCCATATGTTAAGGCCTTTGATAATGGCTACTTTTGTGAAAATGATGCAGAAGTTCAAAACGTTATCAACTCGTACGGTACACTTGAAGGTGACAATGTCTGCAAGAATATTAGACATTTGGATGACGAAAGCAAGGGCGAATTGGCGAAGGATCATCTAGAATTACATTTGACAAAGATGTTCATTGGCTTGAAAATTGACTTGCAAAAGGGAGACAAGAAATTAGATATTCAATATCCCTGTGCTGAATTTTTCAACATTTGCAAATCCTGGCAAGCTTTTGATGCGAATAAGCACTACATTCAAATTAAAAACGTTAAGCTTTATGACCTACCAAACGATGTTTACGTTGAAGGAGAAACTAGACCTGCAAAACCAACCAAGAGGAAGCGAACAGCTCCAAAGAATGAAGTACAAAAACGGCCCAAGAGTGCTGGGGCAGTTGTCGCTAAATAGCTATTTATTCTTGGTTACAATCGGAAGTCAAGCGAAGTTAAATATTAGATCTACAGGATCAATCAATTAGACATAATGACGATAGTATAGAAAATAGTTATCCTAATAAGTTACTGTATTAGCACCAATAATTCCACACTCTCTTCCACATGGGTCTTTCCCTCTCTCTCTCCCGTGCCTCCTCGATCTCTTTCCGGATCACCTCCATATCCGCCTCTCTTCTGCCTGTATCCAAGTCTATTTCCGCCAACGGAACCCACATCCGCCAATTGCGTGCCCATATTTTATGCCCCACATAAAACACCAACATTACTACCGCACCAAGGTAGTTCTGGAAGAAATTTTCCGCACTAGCACCTTTCGCACCAATAGGGAATAACGCTACCCAGAACTGCACTCCCAATACCACCACCAAGAGCACCATGGAGTAGATAGAGCCCCATACTCCCAGAGTAGCGGTAAACACCAATTCGTCAGTACTGCGGTTGTGGAGACGAAGTGCCATGCGGAACCGCACATGGCACAACCCAATGTTGAACCACAGGAAGATAGTCGCGAGACCTGAAACCAGTAGTAACCACGCGAAAACCACCCCCTGGTTGCGATAGGCAGAAAGAAAGCACAAGAGGCCGAAAATTGCCGATAACGCCAATCCTGCCAACGGACGACCCTTACGATCCACATACCCAAACAACGCAGGTGCCAATCCCTGGGTACCGAGACTCTGCACCGTACGGGAACATCCGTATACCGCGGAATTTCCCACCGAAAGCACGGAAATGAGAATCACCGCATTGAAAATTGAGGGTAAGGCATGGATTCCGCCATTTTTGATGGCAATCACAAACGGCGATGCCAGCAGTCCCAGGGCTCCCAAGAGCTGGGGCGAATTGAATGGCACTAGCAACCCAATAAACGTAAGCGACAAGAAATAGAAGAGGAAAAGTCGCCAAAATACCTGGCGAATTGCCTTGGGAAGCACCAATCTCGGATTGGCCACTTCGGCAGAAGCCAATCCCACCATCTCGCTTCCGGCAAGCGAATACGAAGCAGTGACGAAAGTAGTGGCCACGCCCTTGAATCCGTTGGCAAAAGCCCCGGGATGGTGCCAGTTCTTTGCCCCGACAAATTCGTGAGTAGGGCCTCCTCCGCACACTAATACCACTCCAAGAATAATGAATCCTATGATGGCTATCACTTTGAAAATAGTGAGGTAGAATTCGGCCTCGCCGTAGCCCTTGACGTCAAAGAGGTTGATGGCCACGATAAGGACATAGAAGATCGCCACCCATGCCACGGGATTGATGTTGTCGTTCCAATAAGTGATGCACATTGTCGCAGCCACTAATTCCAAGGGAAGCACAATCAACCACATGAGAGCATAGTTCCATCCCACGGCAAAACCCCACGACAGATCGACAAATCGAGTAGCATAGGTGGAAAAGGCTCCGTTCACAGGAAACGCCACACAGAGCTCTCCTAACGACTGAATAGTGCAGTATACCATGGTGCCAACCAAACCCCAGGCTATCAAAAGAGCTGCAGGACCTCCGGTATGCAATGCACCGCCAGAACCGATTAAAAGACCCGTACCCACACTTCCACCTAAGGCGATCATCTGGACATGCTTGTTCAGCAATTTGCGGTGCAATTCGCCCTTTGGAGTGGTGGCTTCGCCCTTTTCATAGTCGGGGAATGGTGACTGAGAGGGTTGGAGAGCTGAACCGGTAACTGGGTCTTCGACCGGGCGAAACGAGTCCTTGAACCGAGTCCAGCGGTTCGAGGGGGCGCTCGATCCCGAGCTAACAGAGTCGTCTTCGTACTTTTCCGGAGGACTCTTCATGGTGGCCGTGAAGTAATGAAAAATTTACTAATGTGTCATATGGACAGAGTTTTGGGGCAAGGCATTTTGTGTCGGCACCACCCCACGGCATACGTCGCCGAGGCAGGTATAGCAGGTGGGGGTTGCAGGGCAATAGCAAATGCCCCCAAACGGCCAGAAACACCACCAGAAACGGCCGTTTCGAACGGTCTCTTTCCTGATACCCATAACTGCCTTGAAACGAGTATTGTGGCGCGTCTTGGGCCCATTCAGACTCTAGGTGCACCCTGGGAACACCTGCATCTTCGCTGTGGGTTGCTGAAAATATTCCGGTGCTCATCTCCAGGAAAATTCTCAACAACAGGCACAACAGCAGTTCTAGTGGTGCCTGGGTGCAAATACAAGCATTCTCTGGTTATCGGGCGTTTTGCAGCTACTGATAAAATCGGTTATGGTGCTTCAGCCTTGTGGCGTTGATAGGACGGCTCACCCCATGGCTTGCCCGAGGACCGGAGAGTGTTGTCCAATGGGAATGCGCCTCGTTCGCATATCGACGCTTAGCATCGGCTAAACAAGGGTGCGAGCCGCACGAGACCCCAAAGAGACAATTTGGGTCGGGGTGGGTTCTGGGGAAGGAAAGGGAAGTTTTGAGTACGGGGTGTATTCTGATTGCAATGGGAGTTAACTACAGTAGTCTTCCATGCAGCTGCCAAAGGTGCACCTGCATGCGTTGAGTTAAAAATGCACACGAAACGACCTTGCTACTCCATGCACCGAACAAATCGGGACCGAGCTGAAAGACAACAGGGGAAGCAGGACTGCAATTGCAGCTTCACTGCCGTTTCGGGCCCAACGATCTTCGCTAGAGAAGTGTCTGGCTGCGTTGCTGTTGGATTTTTCTGTAAAATCATGCCCTATTGTCATATCCTTGCAATAGCCGAAAACATGACCGGCAACATTTATGAACACAGAGAGGAAATGGTCTATGCAGAACTGCCCCTCCTACGTATGGGTCAGCCCCATGCTGGTCCCCTCTTATCACCTCCATATCACAATTGCTGGGGTCAGGGCACGTATTGCTTGCCATGTGTCAAGCATGCGTATGCGAACTCGGAGCAACCTCCATCTTAGGTCTCTGGAGACCGGGTATTTAGCATTCGATACTCCAGAGGGCCTATGGAAGTTGAACCCAGTGGAACTATAGCCTATAATTTGACCGATACTGCGTTCATAACTCTCCCGAAATCTTCCCAAATTTCTCTGCATTTGGTGCTGAAATTAGAAGTCACGCCTCAGATTAGCCTTATCGCCATTTCGCTGTCCAGCCTCGCCCTTTGGTTGGCGTCTAGAGTCTCTTTGTAAGCGGCGCGCACGTGACCCTCTCCATTCATATATACTGGTCCGAGTGAGAGAGCCCCTTCACTAACACTATCCGTGCCAGAACCACATCCCCGTCCAGACCACCGCAATTATGTCTTTAAACTCGGAATCCAACGGGTCGTTTCCGAACTTGGACGATGAAGAATGCCACAAGCAGATTTTGGCCCAAGGTTCCCCCTTCAATTTCACCCCTGGCGCCTACATGATGGACCACCAGGCCCAGTTTGGCAAGAACGAACAGCAACATCACGAGCATTTCGACATCTTGGGAGGCCAGCCCATCCCTGAAAACCTCAGTGACCACTCATCGCCTTCACAGAACTTCTTGTTCCAGCAATCTCCCGCCAGTTCCTCCACAACAGTGGAAAACGAAGTTCAATCCAAGCCGGTGACGGCTTCCTCCAATGCAAAGGCGCCTTCCAAGGCCTCGGCACGCTCTAAGAAGCAATTGCTGGACGAACAGGACGCCATTTTGATCGCCAGAGACGATTCAGAACTCACGGAAGAGGAGCTCCAACTCAAGAGAAAGGCCCAGAACAGAGTGTCCCAGCGGGCGTTCCGTAAAAGGAAGGAGTCCCGCATGAAGGAGTTGGAAAATCGGTTGTTGGAGAGTGACAGAGAACGGGAAAAGCTTATGGAGAGGCTCGATGCCATCACCAAGCAGAACTTGTACTTTTCCACTGAAAACGAGATTTTGAGGGCCAAAGGAGGACCCAAACAGGAGGTTCTGGTGGAAGGACGCACCTACAACTTCCCTGATTGCCAGGAAGAGTTTATTTCGGGGCTTAGTGTCGGCCATCAAGTCCAGCCTGAACACGTGAAGAAGGTGTACGATTCGCCCGACAAACCAGGCCTGCAGATTCTTGCAGTGGGGGCGGTGTGGGACTATCTCATTGTCAAGGCGACGGAGTTCAACTTGGACCTTCAATCTATAGATATAGGCAAAGTCATGTCCAAATTGAAGGGCCACGAGAGGTGCCACGGGTACGGGCCTGCATATCCGCTTGAATTGGTCAACCTGGTGATTGCCGAGGAGTTCAATATTCCTGTTGCTTAGGCGGACAGGGTGGCTGGGTCAGAGCAGTCCTTGTATCATAATCGGAGTGTACGCTCGATCACAATAGCTATGCTCCGAGTCTAGGGTATTAACCAGTATATAATACTTAGTAGTGGCTACGGTATTGCGGAATGTAGAAGGGAGGGGTTAACCCTCCTGTAGTTTTGTTTCTGCTTGAAGCTCCGTATCGGTGAAGTACAATTTTGAGGTGAGAATCAGTTTAGTACACGACTTCTATCAAGAGCACTTCAATTTCGTCAAGAAATGAATGGGATCAAGGGTATGTCACATAAGTACTTCAGTAAGGGTTTATTTTGGAATAGCGATGTGAGGAGCTTTCACTTACCCCAACTCCTAGTGAAGTGTATGCGTTCAATTTTGAAGGAATCGAAAATATTGATGGAAAAAACATTGGATGCCGCCATTTCCACTACACAAAATGTTCTCATGTCCTCGATAATGTGTTAATTGTAGAATCTTCAATAACAGACTTTTGGTTCGTCTTAGGTTCTTCTAAAAGAAAGGACAATTTACAACTAGCTTAACTATCATGAATGAATAATTCTAAAAAATCACAAAATCGGTGAATTCTAAAAAATCGAATATTTTGCAATAGACAACATCGTAGTATGCAATCCAACCGCAAATGTCGAAGATTTGTGGAGGTTTTCTGATAGGGACACCACAATGATATTCAAATCGTTTCGAATATCGCTATCAATATAGATAGAGGCACAATCAGAACACCTAACACGATAATGGTTGATTTAATCCATGATCAGATAATGACCTTCGGTGGAGTATTGGTAGCAGGAGCAACCTACACGATAGCTCTTCAACACCAAAAAATCAATTTTCCTAGCCATACATATTTGAGAGCTGTTTTTACCTAGTTAAAATTCTAGGAAATTTACCTTGAAGAAAGAATTCTATGTCCCATCCGTAGAAAACCATAGTGACCAATTTGCCTATATTTATCAACCCCCAAACTACTTTTGTTCGCAATATAAAACATTCACAAGTCCAGCAATGGCACCATTAATTAATACAAACCATGTATCCACCAAAATAGAATCCAAAATTCACCACATCTCCCACTAGAAACACCACCTCCATAGCTCATTTTTCCCGCAAAACCGAATTTTCTAACTAGATCAAATAACTTTTCACCCAAAAAAACACCTATTCCATGCAACTCCCACCCTCAAACTGATGATTCCACCGCAAACCCCCCTCCACTACACCCCAACTCAACCTTCTTCCAATCCCCCCCCCTATTCCATTCTTCCTCCCCTACAATCCCCTCTCCTTTCCCTTCCCTCCCCTTTCTTCCTTCCTCTACCATCTACCAGTAGTGCGCAGAACATTCTAGAAAAATCTCCCTCCATATAAACAGCACCTCTTCCTTCTCTTTCTCCACACCATGTCTGCCGAAGAGTACAAAGCACAAGGAAACAAGCATTTTGCTGCCAAAGAGTTCCAACAAGCTGTGGATCTGTTTACCCAAGCCATCGAGGCCTCGCCTGAACCAAACCATGTGTTGTTCTCTAACCGCTCTGGATCATACGCTTCTTTGAAGCAATACGGAGCCGCCTTGGAAGACGCTCTTTCCTGTGTCAAGACCAATCCAGCATGGGCAAAGGGCTACAACCGTTTGGGAGCTGCTCATTACGGATTGGGCAGCTTTGAAGACGCAGAAAAGGCGTACCAGAAGGCCCTTGAATTGGACTCTGCCAATGCCATGGCCAAAGAAGGCTTGAACAGCGTGCAACAAGCAATTGCTGCCTCCAGTGACATGCCCGACTTGGGCTTCGGCAACATGTTCTCCGACCCCAACTTGATCGCCAAGTTGCTGGCCAACCCCAAGACGGCGGAATTGATGAAGGACCCCGAATTGGTGCAGAAATTGATCAATTTGCAGACTAACCCCAAGCAGAACGCCGGAATGCTCTTGGCCGACCCCAGATTGATGACAGTGATGGCTGCGTTGATGGGAATCGACATGGATGCCCCAATGGGAGGAGAGGCCCCACAACCACAGGCCTCTGAAGAGCCCAAACCCGCTCCAAAGGAGGAAAAGAAGCCTGCTCCAAAAGAAGAGCCCAAGGAAGAACCCCAGGACGTCGAAATGGAGGAGGAAGTCTCCTCCAAACAGCAGGCAGACGAGGCCAAGGCAGAGGGTAATGCTTTGTACAAGCAAAGAAAATTCGACGAGGCGATAGCGGCCTACAACAAGGCGTGGGAATTGCACCAGGACATCACCTACTTGAACAACCGTTCTGCGGCCGAATATGAGAAGGGAGACTACGACGCAGCCATCGCTACCTGTGAGAAGGCCATTGAGACCGGAAGAGACTTGAGAGCTGACTACAAGTTGATTGCCAAGTCGTTTGCCAGATTGGGAAACACTTACTTGAAGAAGGACGACTTGGCCAACGCCGTCAAGAACTTCGACAAGTCATTGACGGAGCACAGAACCCCCGATGTGCTCAACAAGTTGAGATCTACCCAAAGAGAAATTAAGATCAGAGAGGCCGAAAGCTACATCAACCCTGAGAAGGCCGAGGAGGCCAGATTGGAGGGTAAGGACTACTTTACCAAGGGCGACTGGCCCAATGCCGTCAAGGCCTACTCGGAAATGATCAAGAGAGCTCCTGAAGATGCCAGAGGTTACTCCAACAGAGCCGCAGCTTTGGCCAAGTTGTTGTCTTTCCCAGATGCTGTCCGTGACTGTGACCTGGCCATCGAGAAGGACCCCAGCTTCATCAGAGCATACATCAGAAAGGCCAACGCCCAGTTGGCCATGAAGGAGTACACCCATGTCATGGACACATTGAAGGAGGCGCGCGAGAAGGATTTGGAGTTGGGCGAAGGGAAGAACGTTGCTGAGATCGACCAGTTGAACTACAAGGCCATGTCCTCTCGTTTCCTGGCGTTTGAGGGCGAAACTCCAGAACAAACCATGGAAAGAGTGTCAAGAGACCCTGAAATCGTGTCCATCTTGCAAGACCCCGTGATGCAAGGCATTTTGGGCCAGGCCAAGGAAAATCCCGCTGCCTTGCAAGAACACATGAAGAACCCACAGGTCAGTGCCAAGATCAACTTGTTGATCGCTGCCGGAGTCATTCGTACCAGATAAGGGGAGTAATGAATTATGTTTGTATATATAATTAATCCACCTAGAGAGATGTAGTGGGGGAGTTATCTCGCAGCATAATAGCATTTTTAGTATCAAGCTATCTTGATAATAAATGGAAAAAGTTAGAAATACTATAATGCTAAATATGGCTCTTTTTATGTGAATAGAAGTTCGATACAATGCAAGAATGAGAGTTGTGTAGAATAATGCTCTTCGATGTCACTAAATCACTCGCTTGCGATGCATTCCTCGAATCTTGGAAAATTATACTTAAAATTAGCATTTTACAGAGAAATACCGGAGTTATCGACTATTTCATTAATCACTTCATTCACTACTCATTCATCGTAAATTTGGGACAGGATATAATATATCTTTTGATGCAAGCTTAGTTCTATTAAAGCAGAAGCCTCGGAACAGCTACTGCATATATACACATTAAATGTTGGTGATCGCGTAACACGGACGACTGTTTCATAATATTGGGAGAATTTCATTAAATTTTATCATTTCAATTGCACGAGTCCGATCCAGAAAATATCCCACCCCGCTCGATCTACGGGCGATCCACTTCCTCCACAGTCTAACCATCCTTACTCTGATAGGATTTGTACAAGTCGGAGATGATGCTCAACTGGGAGTCCAAGGTGGAATTGAGACCGCTCATGTAGTCGGACCAGAGTTGATCCTCGGTATCGGTCATATTATCTTTCATGCCCGCAGCATTGGCCATCTGTGGCTGGAGCTGCTGCGGTTGCTGGGGTTGCTGCGGTTGCTGGGGGTTTCCAGGCTGATTTGCAAGCGGTTTATTCTGAACCTGCGCCTGGAACTGGGCAATGTTGGGGATGGCCGGGGGTGCCACAGGCTGGACATGGGAATGGAGCACTGGAGCACTGCTGGGAACCTGGAAGTTCATTGCCCCTTGTGGAGGAATTCCTCCACAAGGATTTCCCTGTGGTGGGATTCCCTGTGATGGAATGCCTTGTGGTGGAATTGGATTGGGTGCAAACTGTTGCGGCATTGGAGGAGCAAAATGGGCTGCGTTCTCCATCATTGGCCGATGTTCGACCTTCCTATTGCCCTGATATGCCTGGGCCGGCAAGCATGCTTGTCCATGTGGAATATTCTGTGCTAGAGGGCCATGCTGTGCAACATAGTTTGCTGGTTTAGGCTGTGCTTGAGGATCTTCACCTGGAGGGAATGGCAGGTACGAAGCTGGAGGCAACCGTGGAATTATCGGAGGCCGACCATTTATGGGAGTGGATACAGTAGCGTTAAACGGCTCTCTTGGAGTCATGCTTGCCATAGGCACTGAGTCAGGTCTTGGAGGGTAACTGACCGGATGGGGAGAATGAACTGGCGAAGATCTGATGTCGACATCACCAGTGGCAGCACGCTGGGAAAGGCCTGGGGAAGGATAGATTTTGCGGAAATTGCTCCAACTACTTCCAGGGATGATGGGAGGCAATGGTGTCTGGACAGCGGGATTGTAGGTAGAAGCGGGCACCGGAGTGGCATTGGACACGAAGTTCGGGGTGAACAAATGGAAGTCATACTCGTTGTTTTTCTCGTTTCCGGGATTGAACTTGTGGATCACGTAGGGAATGGAATTGTTGGCTTTGTCGAAGATATGGGGCATGATCTGGTAGGACTCGTAGTGGGGGTCGAAGTTATACTCTTCTTTCAAGTCCAATCCCGTTTCGCCGAGCACCACCATGAGCAATGGACCAAGCATGATCTTGGTCATGATGTCGCCCATGGACTGTTTTTGGTGGTTGAGGGTACTGGGGTCTTCTGAGAAGTACTTTTTGAAACTATGTTCCACGGTTTTGTCGAACGAGGTGTCGTCGGACTCCAGCTTGGTAGCTGATTGCTGGAGCTTGAGGAAATATGCGTTTACACGGTTGTTTTCTACTCGCATGAACTTGAGGTACGCCTCTATCAAGAGACGGGAGTCGGCGATGGTGTTGGCGGGGTCGCGGATGCAAAAGGAGTAGAGTACCATGAAGGCGGTGAGGACTCCATGGACTATCAAGGTGTGGGTGGTGGAGGCCAAGGTGCCGAGGTCGATGTGGAGGGAAATGTGGAGGATTGTCCGCGTACATTCCAAGCAGAGGTTGAAGTACTGGTCCTTGAGTGGTTTTTCTGCCTCTGCCACCTCGATCTGTTGCGTTTCGAACGGCAAGAAGTTGATGTTGATCACGAGGAGGAAGTAGTTGAACTGGACAAAGAGGTAGTTGTCAATGCCGCAATCGGCGTAGAACGAGGCGTCGAGAACTGAGTACTTGTTGAAGAGGAACCCGGGGTCGTTGTACAAGCAGGGTTTGAACCACGAGGAGATGGAGCGGGCCATGTTCTTCATGTCTTGGTTGAGCTGGCCAATGGCATCGAAAGTGGATGGAGCGGGCGACGACTCGGTGTAGAGCTTGATGTAGGCCTTGTTGCGGAGACGGGTGATGAGAAGGAGGTGGTAGGCGGCTTCGATGTGGTGATGCTGAGATTGGAGTTGGTTTAGTAAGAGGTCGCTCAGATTGGCTGGAGAGGATGAGGCGTCCTCGTCGGTGTTTTCGGGGGTCACGATGTGGCCCTGGGGTGGAACAGAACCAAAGAGGGCCTGTGCGTCCTTTTCCCTGAGCGAAGACACGTCGAACTCGAACACAGTGGGGGGTTTTGCGAGTCTGAAACACACGTCCATGTCGAAGAACTGGGCGAACCACCAAAGACGCTTGCGGGTGATGATTTCTTCTGGGGATAATCCATTGTAGACAGCCTTACGGTGGAGACCGATTTCCTGGGCATATCGCACGAGAGTGGTAACGATGATATAGGTAACTCTTCCAGGACAGCACCATGATTCGAGCAGAAGTGCTAAGAGAGCGAGGCCTTGGACGGTGGTGATTCCCTCGGAAACAGTGGCGAGTTTCTGGTAGTAGAACACCAGATTCAAGAAACAATCGGAACGGAGGGCCAGGAGTTCTTCTACCGAGAGTTTGTCGACCAATGGGGTTCTAGGCACAGGAATATGAGGAAAACGGGCACCCAAACGGCGGTCGATGGCCACGGAGAGACAGAAGCCGAGGGTGAGGTTCATGACCATGAGTTCGGAGCATTTTAGGCGGCGTTCGGAGGACCTGGAGGCGTAGAAACCACGGAAAAGCCGAAGGGGAGTTTGGGCAGGACAAATGAACAGGGCCAAATACACGTGGTCGTAGTCTTGGAAGAGTTCTTGGACGACTTCTTCCAGGGGGAAAACACCCTGGAGAAGACGAATTTTCTCCCGGAGAGCCATCACGGGGAATTCAACAAAGAGGGCAGTCAATGGCTTGGAGAACATTTTGTACACGAGAGGAAGCCGCTTGGCCAGGGTGACGAATTGGTGCAGTTCGGGCCCGAATTTGGCCAGAAAAACCTTGTAAAAGCACATGTAGAGCACATGGGTGAAACATTGGCGGCCAAAATAGGCTTCGGAGTAGGAAGTGATAGAAAGGCCCGAGGGGTAGGGCATGGAGGGAGAAAATGGAGAATCGGGGGTATTTGCAGGAGCGGAAGCGGAAACGGCAGCAGCAGCGGGAGTAAGGAGGCGATGTGCGGTGTTAGGGGGATGGTCCAGTGGGTAGGAAGGGTTCGGGGGCGTTTCGTAAGGGTCGCGGCGCATTTCGGGGGACAATTGGCTGCCATTTTCTCCCATGTCATATTCGTTGTTTTCGCCATTTTCCCTGGCAATGTGTCTGGAATGGTGGTTTTGGCCGTTGTTTTCATGGGAAATCACGTCCTCTTCGGCGCCGAGACGTCCCACCACCGCCTCCAACATGCGTTCCAAACGACCGAGCCGGTCGTCCACGTCCTTCATGGACTGGACCTTCTCCACGCGGGCCTTGGTGGAACGTGGGGCCCTTTGCTTCTTCTCCAGATCCAACGGGTACACACAGGCGCCGTCGTTGGAGGCATGGCAGTTCAGACACGGCTCGTTGCCATCACATTTGATCTTCTTCTGGCGGCAGAACTTGCATGCTTTGGCCACGCGGGCGCGCTTGTTGGGAGGAAGCAGTGAGGGAGACCCCGGGGCAGGAAGCAGGGAATGGAGGGAGGAAGAAGAGGTTTCGCGGTGGTGGGAGGAGGGCAGCATGGGGAGGGACGGGGGGGACTCGGACGGCGATAGGGCAGGGGGGGCAGGGGCCATTATGAGGGAGATGGAGTGGAGGAGATTGAGTGGAGGGCGATGAGTGGAGGGAGAAAAAGAATAGAAGGAGAATGAGAAGGCGAAGAAGAAGGAGGAAGGAGGAAGGAGGGAGATGGACAAGGGAAAGGTGGTGGAGGGAGTCGGGGAGGAGGAGGAGGAGATGGAGTGGGCGGGAGGGAGAACGTCTTGGAACAGAAACTGCTGGAATGGTGGAAGGAAAGTGATGCCAAGATTGGCGAGCGCGAGGGCGTAGAAGGTGCGATAATACGAGCAGGAAAGGCGGTAAAAGAACAAACACGGCGCGGTTATGAGGGCGGCAGGAGGGTCCGCGGGGCAGGGTCCGCGGGGAGGTTACTGTGGGGAGAAAGGAGCAGGAGAGAGGGAAGGAGAGGGAGAAGAAGAGGGAGAAGAAGAGGGAGAAGGAGAGAAAATAGAAGGGGAGAGAGAGAATAATTTGGGGAAAATAGGTGGAGAGTAAGGAGGGTGTGGGAGGAGGATGAATGTGGAGATTTTCGTGGTGGATGAGAGGATGAGATGGAGACAGGCAAATATACAGTATGGGCTTGTTCTGCAGGAATCGGGACACCGACACGGTCCCGTCCTGTCTCCCATGCGCATGTATGGAGTGGTGAAACACTGCGTCCTGAAGCCATTAAGGTTGCTATTATTTTTCCGAGCACTCGGAAATAAATGATATTTTCTGCCGCTAAAATACGTTGCGATCACCGGGTGGGAGACGAGGGTGTAATTGGCAGCGACAGGGGAGTGGCACGGGGGTTTTGACAGTGGGAATGGCCTCGGGAGGTAGTGCTTGGGTGGAAACCCGGTTTTCCCGAGGATCCAGCGCCTCGGGACCTGTTTGCAGGTGGGGGAGTCGTGGTATGTTCTCGGGCGCCCTGCTGCGTCAAGGGCATCGAAACGGTCCCGTTGGTTCCGATTAGGCTGGTTTCGCTTCCACGGCTGGGATGGGGACGGCCTTTTCTGGAACGGGATAGGAGGAAAAAGGGGGGAACCGGGTGCAAACGGGAGTGGGTGCGAAACTGGAAGAATGGAGTTGAGTTGGAAATGGAAGAAAAGACGAAATGAGGGTTGGAGGTGAAAAATCAGTGCAAACGTGATGTTGAATGTGAAATTGAGGAAGAGACGAGGCGATGAGTGCAGAAATGAAGCGAGAAGTGAGGTAATGCAAATATGCAGAAAGAGATGAGGTGAAGAGACGAATGAAGAAATGAATTAATGAACAACAAGACGAAGTCAGGAAGCGGCTGAAGAATTGAACAGATAGGTGAAAATAATCCCATGCAACACAATTCCATGCATATGATGCATATATTTGAAGCCAGCAGAAGCCAGCTCGAGCATGCACCAAAAATGAAGGTAAGAACAATTGAACATAAACTCCCTCCACTAAACGAAATCAGCGCCTCGAGCCAACCAGAGCCAACCCCGAAGCTACCCGGTTTAGCCTTTCTTCGGTCTATCTTCCAGGCACCAAAGTTTAAGCTTCTGCCGGGCTCGTGGTAACTGCCTCAACAAGAAAAGCTCAAACGGCAAAGCCCCAGAAGAAAGAGAACCCCACAGGGAAACTGCCAATATGCCGATGCACATTCTCACCACACAGACGTAAGATCATCGCTACGGTTACGAGAACGGAGTCTTAGCTGTCATATACTAGGGAACTTGCCTAATACAACCAGTTTCGGAACTGGCAAACATACGCAGTCGAAACAGGGAATACCAGTAAGCGGTGTTGGGGGCACCAACACGTGCCTTTGGGTGGTATTGCCTGCACTTCTGGCGTTTTGGTGCTCAGGGCAATTGTGCCGGGGCTTTTTCTGAATTTTGAGAATGCTGATGTTGTGGCTTCGGGATGTGTATCACCCCTTGTCTTTGTGGCCTCGGGCTATTTGTTCCTGTGATGCCCGTGCCTTGTCCCTTGTGCCTGTTGACGTCACTATGGTGTCAAATCCTGCCGTTGGCCAGCACAGGCTATTCTTTCCCGATGGATATGCTCCGACCAAGGCTTCCTTCCAACTCCGGGGCGAACGCAATCTCGGCAATAATCAATTCCGATCGGCCTTGAATTGGGTCCCTGGATGGAACGGTGCTGGCATTTGGGGGAATTGGGGAATTGTGGGTTTGTTTTTTTTTGGCTGTTTTTGGGTTTCTGAAATGGCTAAATTCCCGTCACCTATGCTCTATGCCGAGGTTATTATCGAGGAAGAAGTTGGGGAGATTTTCCATCTGGGAGAAGAAAAGCAGCGAAAATGCATCTTCTCCTAGTATTTCTCCAAACTGTCCAGAACTGCCATAAGAGGCACTGGTACTGGGGCTTGCAGGCATGGTCTGGCCATAGACTGGCTCTGATCCTCTCCATCCGGGATTAGGCACTGCTGAAACGACCGTATTGCCTCCATTGGCTCCCCCATGGTACTGGTCATTCCACGCTTGTCCTGCCACTTCTCTGTCACCAAACTCGCTCTTTAAAGTGTTCAGCTGGGCCAAATTCCGCGGTGCCGAACTCTCATTGGTCTGGACACTGGCAGAGGGCTCCATCGACGTGGATACCGACTGACTATAGATGGGAGACTGTGAGCTCAGGTCGCTGCGAGAACCAGGGGTGATTTGCACCGCAAATGGCGACACTCCCGTCACCATATTGTTGTAATGATCTCTTTTGATGCGATCGGTGAAGATCTCGGGATAGGTCTTTTCCAAGTCTCGCAAATGTTCCTGTAATTCGGGATGGTTGTCCAGAAGACTGAGGTTCATGCGCAATTCATAGGCACGCACACAGATACGCAACATGAGCTTGACCAAGATAGTCAAGATCACGTCCTTTTCCTCGTAATGGTTTCCGTACGAAAGGTTAGAGTCGAACCATTTGTTGCAGTTGCCAAAAAATCCTAGGGAACACGAGATCAAGAGTTGGAGATCGGAATAGGACGCTGGAGACTCGGGGTTATTGAGAATGGTCGCAGTGATGTTGAGGAAGGCACAGGCTGGGTAGAAGATGATTTTCTTGAAATAAGAGGTGGAGCTGTTTTTGCGGTTGACTTGCGAAACCAACTTCAAAATGGTTCTGGCAGCATCGAGAGAAATGGTCTTGAACCGCATGGTTCTGGCAGCTTGATCGGGATCCTCATCGGGACCAGCAATGAATCCGAGCCGGTTCATCAACATCAAGTGCACAAAGTATGTGAGTTGGGCAGATATCACCAATTCCCGTTTCAATGGGTCTACATCCTCCGAGACTGGCTGGAATTGAGGGTCGTTATAGAAACGAGGACGGTCTGTGTCGTTGATGCAAGCCGCCACCTCGAACATCTCGTTGTTGAGGGTCTCCAACTTGTCGGAAAGCTTGGAAAACGGCTCTTTTTGGGCATTGGCAATGAAAAGCATGGAATAGGAGCGGGCCCGGATCTTGGTGAGCAACATGAGGTAGATATAGTACACGTGCATCTTGTCGTTCAGCAGCTTCAACATGGCCAAGTGCAGAATGGACCCCACGTCCAAGGTGGGAACGGCAAACTTGCCGCAGTCCCTTTTGGCGACGTTTTGCGAGAGATACACCAAGTGATCGGTGGTGTTGGTGGTGACATCGGCCATGTTGACCAACGGAGGCTTTCCGAGGCGGAAACTCTCTTCCATGTCGTAGAAATGGCACACCCACCATACTTTGCTGCGACGGTCTTGTTGGGGGAAGTCGAGGAGTTCGAACGTCTCATACCGGTGCAATCCCATGTCCTGGGCCATACGAATGGCGACGGAGACAATCATGTAATTGATCTGGCTGGTCATGTAATTGTTCTCGATGTAGGTGACGAACATGAGAAGGGCTTCTATGGACTCGAGACCTTCACGCATCACCGAGTTCTTGAAGTAGTAGAAGATGCTATCGTCGAACAAGCCGTTCTGGATCTCGAGCAATTGCTCTAGCGAGGCGGATCCCACCTCATTATCTGCTCCCATAGTAGTGTCTCCATTGTCCAAAGAAGCCGCACTTTGGAGTTGGTCAATGCGAATGGTGATGGAGAACAAGAGGGCCAAATTCATTATCATAAGCTCTGAAGACTTGAACTGACGCCGGGCCTTGGCCTCGGCGTCGGCGTTGCGGTAATACTGGTCGAAAAGCGTCAAAATACGCTCTGGTTCCGCAATTAGCGTGATGATGGGAATCTCGGAATAGAAGGCATGCAAGAAATCGAACACGAATTTGCGGTCGAGATGGTGGAAGGGGGCGTCGAGCATGCGGCGGCGGGTTTTGGCATCAGGAGAAGACGGCTCTACCCATTTCAGCATGTATTTGCGGAGTTTGACGAGAAGCACATGGGGGATGTTTTTGATGGGAGTGATCATGGCGGCGTCTTCCGGTCCCAACGCGTGTTCGATCCAGTCCAACGACTTGTTGGAGAAGATGCACATGATGGAATGGGTTCCGAAGTATTGTTCGAGGTTTCTGGGGCCTAGACTCTTGGGATGGGCCGTGGCAATGGTTCTGCCGCTTTTGGGGTCCATGGCCATGGATTCGTGGTCCAGACTGTCGAGAGCATCGTCGTGATCCGACAGGTCATCTTCATCATCTTCGTCTTCATCGTGGGTGAGCTCATTCACGTATTCGGACTCGGGTTTAAACGAAACAGGGTTGGTTCCAGGTTTGACGCCAGTGAGAGAATCCAATTGCGAAGCCAATCGCAGAAGCACTGTTTCCAAGCCTGAAAGCCGCAGATTGATGATATGGAACGCCTGTTCATTGACGGCTTTGCGGGATTCCCGGCGAGAATCGGGTCCCGACTTCCTTTTAACGGGACGATCTTCATAATGACAATTGGTGAGACCCACCTGGAGACAATTAGAGCACGGCAGTTGGCCGTTGCATTTGATCTTCTTCTTGCGGCAGGTGTCGCAGGCAATGCGGATGCGTTTGCGGGAGGCCTCCAGCTCTGGCGACAATGTCATGAGAAGGAGCGGAGGAAAGGGGAGGAAAATGGAGGAAAATGGAGGAAAATGGAGGAGAAACGGGGGAGAAATGTGGGAGAAAGCGATGGAGAAATGCGATCATGGGGCAAGCCCTGGCATTTATTCCATTACGTAATGGCGATGTGCGCACTGGGACCGGAGCGAGAGGAAGAGAGGGAGGAATGGGGAGAGAAAGGGGGAAGAAAAGGGGTGAAAGAGGGGGAAATTGGAGAAGATAATTAGATAGTTGTGATTCTGGAAGTGCGCAGATCTCGATCATCAAATTTCCAGAGGATTTACACATAGAAAACACCCCAAAAAATGGCCCCTTTAGTTGTCTCCAGGGTCTCGTTCAGCCTCGCGTGTCAAGCGCGGTTTTGCCCGGTCGGAACAGCCATTGTTAGATCAGGCGAAGCTGGCGGAGGCACTGCCGTGTGGAGATGGAGAGGGTGATAGGATTAGTAATGCCGGATGCAGGGGACAGAGGGTAGGCGTGGAGGACGGGGCTGAGAACAAGGGGTGGATGTTTGCAGCCGGCTGAGGTGGGGAAGAGACAGGTGGGGGAGCCATAGGGCAGAGAGAAGGGAAAGAACTGGTCCAAGATGTGGGGGATATAGGGGTCTAAATTGTTGATATGGAAGATACATATAATCGTTATTCTCTAGTTTCCAGGGTCTGTTACCAGGGATGGACCACTGACGCAGGTAGACGCAGGTAGACCAGGCAGACGCAGGCAGACGCAGTAGACGCATGTGGCGACGCACGCCGACGCACGACTGACACCTCTGCCGACGCACTCCAGAAACAGCCGCACTACAGAGAGGTCTAGGACGCTGCAAAAGTGGTCAAAACTGCGTAGATTCCATACAGTGTCAGTATGCATCGCGTAGTCGCTCCAGGGGCCAGTTTCCGCGGCCTGCTTGTGCCCCTTAGCGTCACAAAGTGGCACTTCGTGTTTTTTGTACCACTTCGGCCCCACGCACTCCGACGCACTCCGACGCAAGAAACGGGCGACTTGTATATAATCATTCGCCATGCATTTCTTTTGCACCAACCCTTTGTTGCCCTGCGGTTTCTGACATTTGCTGCTGGCAATTGCGGAGATCCATGTCGGCGATGCAGTGTGGAGAACCGCATTGAGATGCAAGGCGCCATGCCCGACGATTAAATCGCTCATCTGGGGCAGCGGTGGCGTGCAATGGTCCAAATCTCCAACAATTGCCGATGTAATCAGATTCAACTTTAATTGAACCTCATCGAGTTTCCCCCACCACACGGTTTTGTGGTACTGGTGGGGTTGTGGTGGCATGGGCACGGCTGCCCTACGGGGTGGAGCATTATTGGAATTTCTAGGTTTCCTTTCCTTTGGTCCGGGTGTGATAGTGAATTTTAGAATTGTGTGGATAATGAGAATACAGTAGATACGATACAGTAAATACATTAAATACAGGAATAGGCTAAATAGAGCAAATGGTAATAGGCTATGATATGATACGATAGGATGTGAAAGGAAATGACGGGTTGGACAATGGCCTAGATATAATGGCCCGGATTGGATGGTGTGGATGGATGTTATCGTCTGATGCTTTTGATGTCTTTGATTGTAGTTTATTATTCATCCATCTCCATCCTCCTCTCTTGGCTATTTCCCACTCCGACCATTCTTCCCAATTATCTCTCATTGCTGGCTATTATTCCCCTGCCTCTTCGGCCCCATACATGCGGTGCCTAGTCTCTTTGGGACCTACCTCCGGGTGGGGCACTTCTAGCCGGGGCCCCATCCAGTGAAGGTTTGCATGGCCCTGGTGGCCTGCAACTTTATCCGACAACTCCACCACACCTCGGGTTTGCTACTAGAGTTGTGCTTGTGTTGGCGAAGCCAGAGATAATGCATGGGCACATGTTGGGGGACACAGCCTCTCCGAGATGGTGCCCTTTTCTCCGCCAGGATTGCTTCTGTTCTTTTGAATATTCCCTCCTTCCATCAGCCGCAAACGGCCTGCGGTAACGGAGGTTACGAGACCCGTCGGAGACCCCCAATTAATCGGGGCAAATTTTTAGTAACATATCGTATGCGGTAGTGACTAAATGGCCCCGGTTCTTGAATAGACCTTGCGTCTGTGGTTGAATAGTAATCCCGGTTCTTTAATAGGCCCCTATTCTTTTGTGCCCTCATTCTTCATTCCACCACATTTGCACTTGTCAATGTCGCCTCAGCCGGTTGTTTCAGGTACATTCCTCGTAACCCACCTCCTGTCGTCTGAAATAGCCCTAGAATCTCAAAAAGCCGCACTTCAATGCCCTGAATTGTTCAGCCGGACGCCCCTGATCTCCTCCCAAATTATTGTCCTAAACTGACGGATAGTCGAAGTCGGACGGATTGTACTGGAGAAAATTGGGCGTCTTGTACATCTGCGACAGGATAATGGCATTGAATGTGTCGTCATTGAACTGGTCAAGCGGCATCGACAGATCCAACACCTCGTTGAAATCAAAGTCCATGAAATTCTCGGCTAACACCAAAGGTGGCAATGGAGACGTCGGCTTCGAATTAAGTAGTGTGTAGCTTTCAGTATCGCTTGTGCTAAGCTTGGAAAAGAACAAATTGAGCGGTCTTTCAAGTTCCACCGGCTCCTTGAACAAGTCTGGATAAATCGTCTCACAATTCGACAAGTGCTCAACAAGCCCAGGAATTTCCTCAAGATAATCGTGATAAAGGTTGGGAGAATCCACCATAATACGCAACAACACTCTCGCAATCAAGTCAAGCATGGTGCTCTTGCCATCGTACTTTCTTCTCGTCTCCCAAGACAAGGTGTCGTCCTCCTTGCAGGCAAAGTATTTCATCGACACCTTGATAAGCAACAAGCTATCCTGATGGGCACTCTCCTCACTAGGGAATGCCGTAACGTGAGAAAGCAAACTGAAGAACGCCATGAATGGGAAAAATGACACCCAGTTGGACCAAGACTTCGACAACTTTGATCTATCCAAGTCCGATACCAAGTACAATATGGTTCTGGAGGCGTTAATGGACTTATTACCATACTCCAATAACCGAGGACTGACGTCCTGATACCCAAATGGCACTCTGTTGATTAATGATAAATGAGTGAAATAGAGCAATTGGAAGTTCAAGTTCGCGTTGTTGACTTTTGATTCGTGCAAACCAGGGGCAGAATTGATTTCAGCTCTAACTTCATAGTACATAATTGGTCTCACTTCAGGTTCCATCAAATTAGCAATCTTTTCCATATCGTGATTGATTTCATCCAATGAATTCATCAACTCCACCTGGGTCTTCATGATCGTTGCAGTGCGGTAAAGGTTGAAGTAACTCTTCATCCTGACTCTGTTCAACATCAACGTGAAATAGGGATAATAATACTCAAATCCGTTAGTCATGCAATGTGTCATAATCTTGGTTCTCATGGAGACATCAGGATCGTAATCAAATGGTTCCATTGGAACAGCCAAGAAATGATCATCAAACTCATTTAGAATGGTGATGTGGTCGTGGTTGATGATAAAGTCCAAGCCCGTTCTATATGAATAATCCACATCAATATAGTTACAGAACCACACCAATTTGCGTCTTAATTCGCCATCTTCGGGACTCATTTCCACATAAGCTTCCTTGCTGAAGAGACTTAACGAATAGGCGTGTCTAATCATAATCAGGGCAATTGTATGGGTCATAACAAAATCAGAGAGAAAGTTTCCTTCCATGTACAATATCAATAACGCAAGACCTTGAATCGTTTTGATGTTTTCGCATTCTGACAGCAATTTTTCATAACATAAAATTGCGTTATCAAAGCAGTCCTTCTTAATTTCATTCAATTCGATCAAAGTAATCCTGTTGAGGGAAGGGAAAGCCGGGCCAAGGTTTTCTTGCTTATCAATATTAGAGATACACAATCCGATGGCCATATGCATTATCAAGTAATCAGAATGTCCCAACTTGTTAAGACTAGAAGAGTCAGAAGACAAGCCATAGTAATATCTTTGAAAGATTGCTCTAACCAGATTCACGTCACACAAGAAATTGGCAAGAAAGACGGAGTCGTAGTACTTTTCTAGCAATTCGAAGGTTAACGACCTGGTGGAAAGGGTGAAATAAGTCCTCACCTGGTCAACGGTGACGGGTTTGTTTCCGTTGGTCCACTTCTCCATTGAGGTGTCAAGAGCATTCGTATAAGCTTGAGGGAGATTTGCAACCGGAATTGCCAAGCTATCACGCTTTTCTAATCTATCACGGAATAGCCTCATACTCTTTTCAGAGAAGAGTCCAAAAATACTGTGGTTACCGAAATAATACGTCAACCGTTTGCCAATACAATTGGAACAGACCTTCTTTGGAGCAGCCATCTCTTTCATAGTCTGAGGACTCTTCACTGCCCCTGCTCTTGGAACTAGAGACCTAGGGAGAGGTTTGGCAGGCGAGGTAGGAGAATTTGAGGGGACAAGGGTGGAGGTGGCCGATACCGGGGAGATGGAGCAGGTGTTAATGGCCAGGGTAGGTGAAATTTCTGCTGAAGCCACCGGAGGCGACTTGTCCAATTTGGAAGTTAAATTCACCAAAAGGCTCTCCAAGGCAGAGAGACGGTTGGACAAGGAAGATAAGGAGGACTCGGAGCCTGTAGACCGGAAATTGGAGTTTCTGTGGAAATTCTCTGGCGGCGTCGTCTTATTAATTCTGCTCTTGCGTTCTTTGGGCACAGTGGTGTATACACATGTTCTCTTGAAGTGTATACAATTAGAACAAGGGTGCTCTCCGTTGCACTTACTCTTGCGTTTTCTGCAGTAGTCACAGGCAGTTTTTGTTCTTTGCCGCTTCTCTTTATCTTCTGGGTTGGATGGCGGTCCCACAAAGGTGTCTTCTGACGCAGGCAACGCCACGGGGATGACGTTGATGGACATTCTAAGCAAAGGGGTGTATTAGAGGGCAAAAATATGGTCTGACAACGTAAAAAACGAGAAGGGTTGAAAGATAGGAACGCTGGTTCCAGTGGTGTGAGACAAAATTGGTGAAAACCACGCGTTGGGGATGATTGGGGAAGTGTTTTCCTCAACAGCAAAGGAGTGGTGGCCAAAGTGTAGATAAAATTCAGGGTACGAGAAGAATACACGTGACGAAGGATCCCCTTGCGCGCGCCTAAGCGAGGAGATAGTCGGAACAGGACTCTCACGTGACCTAGAATTTTATACTACTGAATCGACAAAATCATCAAAGTAGTTCATCACAAATGGTCGCCAAAAAAGGGTCTCCCATATTCGCCAACAAGGAGGACAGCAACTTCCGTGAGGCATTGAAGTTGTACGACAGTCAGCAATACAAGAAAGCCTTGAAATTGGTGGAAACAAACTTGAAAAAGAACGCCAACCATGCAGAATCCCTTGCCTTGAAAGGATGCGCCAACTACCAGTTGGGAAACAAGGCAGATGCGGAATCTTACATCTTGAAGAGTTTGCAGAGAGCCCCTCTGAACTACTTGGTCAATCACTTGGCCGGAATCTTCTACCGTTCTGTGGAAAATTACACTGAAGCCGCCAAATGGTTGAAGTCTGCAAATGACAACGGATCTCCAAACAAGCCCATTTTGCGGGATTTGGCGTTCATGCAGACTCAGATCAGAGACTACAAGAACTTGATGGACTCAAGACAGCAATTTTTGGAGCACCAACCAGGCTACAGAGCCAACTGGACTGCAGTGGCTGTGGCTCATCACTTGAACAAAGACTACAACGGAGCCGTGTCCACGTTGTCAAAAATCGAGGAGATCATCAAGGACCACTTGACCGAGGCTGATGCCTACGAACAGAGCGAGTGTGTGTTGTACAAGAACTCCATTGTTGCCGAGTCGGGAGATTATGCCAAGGCATTGAGCTTGCTTGAAAACGATAAGGACCAAATACGCGACCAATTGTCGTTCTTGGAGTACAAGGCGAACTACCTAATGTTGTTGAACTCCAGAAAGGAAGCCTCCGTGGTCTACCGTACCTTGTTGCAGAGAAACCCCGACAACGTCCTGTACTACAGATTGCTTGAGGCATCCTTACAGACATTGGACAAGCCTGTGGAGTATAGGGCCAAACTCTACGAGAAATTGGCTACTTTTTATCCCAGATCAGATCCTCCCAAGTTTTTGCCATTGACTTTCATTCCTGCTTCTTCTCCTTTATTCGAAGAAAAGGCCAAGCAGTACATCATCCCACAATTGACCAAGGGGGTTCCTGCCACCTTCGTGAATGTCAAGCCATTGTACAAGAACATGAAGAAGTTGAAGATCATCGAGAAGATCGTGGAAGATTTCTTTGCTACCGAAGCGGCCAAATCCCCTAATCCAACCATCTCCTTGTGGACCAGATACTTCTTGGCCCAGCATTACTTGTACTTGAACGACTTGGAAAGGGCCAGTGAACAAATTGACGCGGCATTGGAGCATTCTCCTACCTTGGTTGAGTTGTACATCATTAAGGCCAGAATTTTGAAGCACAAGGGAGAATTAATCAAGGCTTCTGAAGTCATGGATGACGGCCGCAAGCTTGACTTGCAAGACAGATTCATCAACTCGAAGGCCACGAAGTACTTCTTGAGAGCCAACAAGGTTGACGAGGCCATTGACTGTATCTCCTTGTTTACCAAATTGGATGCTGAAGCCATCAACGGATGCAAAGATTTGCATGTCATGCAATGCAGTTGGGTTTTGGTTGAAAGTGCTGAAGCGTATGCCAGATTGTACCATGAATTCGTGGCCAAGCTTGAGGAATTGAAGAAGACAACTCCCTCCGAGAAGGAAGAGGAAACTTACAAGGAATTGATTAATGATTTAGTCGACAATGTCGAAACTTACAAGGGTTTGGCATTGAAGAGATTCCAGGCTATCATCAAGATTTTCAACATCTTCTACAACGACCAATATGACTTCCACTCTTACTGTATGAGAAGAGGAACCCCTAGGGACTACGTTGCCACCTTGAAATGGGAAGACCAAATTCACTCAACTCCTATTTACACTAGAGCCTTGAAGGGGTTGTCAGAGCTCTACTTTGAGATTCTTGAGCAACAGTCGTTGAAGAATGGCGAAGATGAAGCAATTGTGATCAAGAAGAACAACAAGAAGCTGAAGAAACTACAGGCTCAGGCAAGCAAGAAGAAGTCTGATCTTATTGCAAGAGTGGAGAGTGAGAAGGACGATGTCGATCCATTGGGAGCGAAGCTCTTGAATGAATTGATTACTCATGAGCACATTATTGACAAGCTTTACGATCTTTTCAAGCCTTTGGCTGACGAAGGCAAGGGCTTGGTCTTGACCTGGGAGACTTTATACCGCATTTACTTGATTCAACGGAAGTATGTGTTGGCATTGCAGGCGATCAAGTCATTGAACAAGGTGTACAATCCACATGGAGAGTATGTCAAGTACAGAACTATTGGAGAGAAGGTGGTTGAATTGTCGGAAACGTCGAAGAACGATGCTTCTGCCAATGCTGCTATTGTAAAGGTCATTGAGAAGGGCTTGATCAGTACGTTTCCCGACTTTGAGAATCCCGACTTCTTAGAGGACTACACGAATTAGAAGTGTTGGGATTAGTGGATATATATCTATAATCAATGCATTCTATTGAGTTAATAACTGAAGTAACGTTAGCAGTTGCTACATGTGCCCTTAATCAATGCATTCTATTGAGTTAATAACTGAAGTAACGTTAGCAGTTGCTACATGTGCCCTTAATCAATGCATTCTATTGAGTTAATAACTGAAGTAACGTTAGCAGTTGCTACATGTGCCCTTAATCAATGCATTCTATTGAGTTAATAACTGAAGTAACGTTAGCAGTTGCTACATGTGCCCTTAATCAATGCATTCTATTGAGTTAACGACTACATTATTACTATGTTTGATGAAAATCCTCCACTTGAGTCTCTACACTGTGTCGATAAGAGAAACCATAAGAACATTGGAATTACCTATATGTGGAAAGGAATGCCTCCCTCGCACATGAAGAGAGCATGGGGTTTACCTATATAAAAGGAAAGTAAAGCCTTCATTGTAGATAGCACTGCATTCTGAACCTTAATCATGAATTGCATCTATGAATGATTGAAAATTGTCAAAATAACTCCATTCAGCTGTTGATCCACCCGTCTACCTGGCTTCGGGCAACATTGCCTGCCAAACTCAATGTCTGTTGCCCCAATGGGAAGTAACTCACTGTGTACCATAATGCACTCAAGAGCTGTATCACGGCAAAAATGATGGACAACAAGGTGCTATGCCACGCCAAACTGGCCACCAACGTCAACACGATGCTGGTAACGAACACGGTGGTGAAAATCAACCGAGTTGACAGGAATAAATGCATCATATAGGGCTTGAAACCCTGTAATACTCCGAAACTCACCAAGAAGAAGATGGAGCCCAAGGACCACAAGAATGCGAATTTACGCGGCTTGAGCGCCAACATGGGGAACAAGAAGAAGCTGATCATGTAGCAGCAGATGGAGCCTCCGAAGGTAAGGGCAAAGATAAGCATTCTGTCCCATCTTGACAATTCGAAGTAGCCAGGCTCGGAAGTGACGTAATTGTCGTCATCCTGAAGGTATATGGACTCGCTTCGGAACGGATTGAGTTTCTGAAGCCGGGTCTTGAACGAATTGGGCTCGGGTTGAGTTACTGGAGGTGGTAAAGGTGCGCCATCTTCTTGGGCCAATGGGGCGTATTTGTTGGAAAAGCTCTTAAAAAAACTCATTTGGGGATATTAAGGGGGTCTATGGATGTGGATGTAGCGTTAATTGAGTCGAAACTGTGAATGTGGTGGAGAGATATGGGATAATTATTATAACGAATGACTACCGTGTATTTCTATATGTTTGGTCCTGCACACGACCTTACTAAGCCCTAACCGAATCAATAATATATGTCTTTTGATTGTGCCAACTTGTGTGTTCCCTATATTTCCGGCCCAGTCCGTCCAATTGCTCCGTTTTTGCCCGATTCCGACCCATTCCGACCGGACAATCCACATAATGCCCGAAGAAAAGCAGTTCGTGTCCACGTTTCTCCAGCTTCTTGCCCTTACGGACGACGTTGCCGCGGACAACTTCAATTCCACTACAAACTACTCAAAAATCCAGTCTTTGGGGCCCAGTTTGCCGAAATTAGAGTTTGATTTCCCTCGATCGTCAGCTGTAGCTGCAGAAACGTCCGTGACTTTCAAGTCCATTAAACCGCCATATAAGTTCAATCACCTGTTGGAAAATGTGCCTGTATCATACTCTGTCCATAAACTTAAGGTGGATTTGATTGAGGCAGTTCCAGTGTTGAAGCTTGCGCACGTGGAACCTTCTAACTTGAAGCTCATGTTCAAGTCCAAAGTCATCCAGGACACCTCTATTATATCGTCATTGCCTTCACTTGACAATGTTTCATTCACAGTAATGGTGAGTGCACCTGAAATCAAGGAAAAGACGGTTTCTGAGGCTGACGCTGAAGCCGATCCAGTAGTCAGTGAGCCTGTGGTCATTGGGACCGCCACTTGGAACAGAATCCACGATGTGTTGAAGCAGGACTTGGGAGACTGTGCCCTGGAGGCGTTGGAACGCTTGCAAAAGGGATGGCAATGAGGAGATCCTGTGCGAAATGGAATGCAAACTTCAATATTCTATGCATTGGAAGAGAATGGATGGTTGTGCTAGGTCATTCTATAAAATTGGTGGGTTCAGATGGATGGCCTACTGTGCATGTGAACGAGATATGACGATGTTTAAGGCATGCTAGAGGTATCAGAATTGATTGACACGATAATGAGGGCATTATATTGCTCAATTACGTCTAGAAATGTCTCCTTGGTCATATTTTGAGTTAGAACAAGCATAGTACTAATTCACTCTCCTAAAGAATAGAACAGAGCAGTCAGGTACTTCCTGCTTTCAATTATGATATACGTAAATTATTGGACTCTACGTTCTAAATCAGTAAATTTCGATATATGTAGGAAATGATAGATGATCCTTCTTGTATGCATTAGGGGGATGGATATGTGCTTGGTGCCAAAGTCACCATGTAAATGTTTCGTGAACTGTATGGTGCCAGTTTAATTTTGCATCGATAATTGGATTCTTGTTTAAGTTGATAAATGCAGTAATGAGAATAGGACAAAATCCAGAGCATCAGATGGACTTCGTATTGTAATGTCTCGTAAGCCCCAGAGTACATGCTGAACCTATTTCATTACCATTTTCCATATCAATTATCTTAGCAGAAACAATCAATTGTCCATCTATTAATCTTCTCTCAATTCAAATTTATACGTCAGTTTCGCCATTCCACACTCTAGACCTATACTTCACTCTCATTTGCGCTCGAATCGCTTGGCAATCAACTGGTTCAAGTAGTGGCCCTCTTCACGGCCGTTTCTCTTCTCGTACAAATAGTAGGAGGCCACGCCCATTCCGATGCCAACTATGGGGTCGATCCACCGGGAAATCAAGTAGGGGTACTGCATTGGAAGAATGTGGACTTTTTAGGATTCAGTGAAGAGAAGTAGAGAGCAGAAGGGAGGGTCTTTTGATGTCGCATTGCAGAGGTGAGAGGGTATCAACAAATGTCGCATTTACATCAGAGGCAAGCTATCCTAATTGGAAACGGAAAACGTGGGAATCTGGACCACTGTCTGTGTACACTCCACATCCCTTTTCGTATATCACCTATGAACTCGTCCATTGACACTAATTTGCGGCGGTATCGTGCCAAATGGTGCCAATAGAGCAGGTTCTAGAAGTTAGGTCATTCTCCCCAGGAATGTCTAGGAAGGTCTCCCTAAACAGGCGATTTTCGCAACACTACCGCGAGCACTTCTCCCTAAAAAACAAATCTCGCAATACTCCTTCTGCCTAAGCTCGCGCCATTTCTCAGGAATCCCCGCTAGGCTCAGTTCCCGCACTGGGAACTGTCCCTATCCAGCACTGCCAATCTCTACTGATTAAGAACCCACGAACCTCTCCATTTGCATCTCCACCAACCTGGAAAGGTCGCCACATCCAGCACCGTACATCCACTTCCCTCTATCGCTTCGTGCTACTCCTTACACTGTATTCGCTCCCTCGATTTCCTCTACTCTCTCCCACTTCTCTCAGTATCTCCCTATTTTTTTCAGTATCTCCCTATTTTGTCTCACTTCTCTCCCTATTTTGTCTCACTTCTCTCCCTAATTTAGTCGCTCTTGTCCTCACCCCACCATGTCCGGGTAACCCCGCCCTATGAAAATTTTGCTGACACGTTCATTCACACCAACTCTAACCACTCCATAATGGCTGCCATATTCCCAAGAACTTGCTACAAATGCGGTGAACTCGGCCACATTGCCGACGACTGCCAACAAGAAAGCAGATTGTGCTACAACTGCCGCAAACCCGGCCACGAATCCACCGAATGTCCCGAACCAAAGCAAACCACCGGTAAGCAGTGTTTCTCCTGTGGAGACGTCGGTCATGTTCAAGCCGACTGTCCTACTCAGTCTCAAGGCTCCAAGTGCTACAACTGCGGACAGTTCGGCCACATTTCCAAGAACTGTGACAAGGAAGACGGCGGTTTCAAGAAGCCAGCCAGATTCTCTTCTGCTAAGGCTGCTGGAACCACCTGCTACAAGTGCGGTGGCCCCAACCACTTTGCCAGAGACTGCCAGGCCGGCATCGTCAAGTGCTACGCCTGCGGAAAGACCGGCCACATCTCCAAGAGCTGCACCTCTGCTGCTGGAGGTGACAGTGCCCAGGTGAAGACTTGTTACAACTGCGGTGAGTCTGGCCACATCTCCAAGGACTGTCCTGTTTAGAGGGACAGATGAGTGGCTGGAAGGGCCGTGGGCCCGGTTGAGCGTTTTGGTGTGTGGAAAAGGCACGTTGTGTCACCCTAATGTCAATCCAACTGTATGATTTTCTTCGGCTAGTTTCTTTTTGCAGTATTTTTATAGTGGGTCTCTGGTTTTCAACAGTGTACATATAGTCGAATAATATGGGCCTCATGGAGGATGTAGATTCAATCTAGTGATTCGATTATTGTGAAATTCTGGTGCTTGATCATTTCTCATTACTTCGTTTATTTAGTTAACTGGGAGGATTGTTTCGATCTGTTGTTGATGAAGGCTGTGAATTTAGTTATGTGAATTTGTTCGTTGTGATTAAATTGTGATCCCTTTAATTTGTCTACTATATGTAATATTGCAGTCCGTCATTTGAAATTCCATCCATGAATTGAAATGCAATCCATTAATGAACCTAATCGTATTTTGATGAAGTAAAGTAGACTTCTTGTACAAACATGCTCTCAAAATGGATTGATCTCTCGATTTCCTGAAGGTTCATTTTTAGATTTCTAATTCCTGTTATTTTTGACTGTTTCGCCACATCAGTATCTAAGATTCATCTAATATTCAAGCTGAGCTCCTTTTGTATGGGTTCCATAATCTGCATTTCTGATTACTTCCTTTTGAACATTTTATCTTTTATATCTTCAAGGAATCTTCACCGATTGAGAAAAGTCCACCACAACGTCGCTCCCGTCAATCACACAGCCTCCACTAAGTGCTTCGAATGCCTTCTCTGTCTCCTTCTCCGTCGACATCTCCACAAATGCATAATTCTTAATAATTTTCGCTCCAATAACCGTACCGAATCTGGAAAATACTACACTTAACGAGTTTTCAGTGGTGATAGGATT
This sequence comes from Suhomyces kunorum, assembly GCA_030561465.1. NCBI lineage: Eukaryota > Fungi > Ascomycota > Pichiomycetes > Serinales > Debaryomycetaceae > Suhomyces > Suhomyces kunorum. The sequence continues at coordinate 29,838 of JAKTXF010000032.1, read as the reverse complement.
CAACCTAGCAACAAATATGGTAGTGGGAGACGGTTTAGCTTCAAAATGCGGCAAATCTCCTACCAATTCGAGAGATAACGCCTCAACTGTGGCTTGATCACTCTTATTAGCTTGAATATGGGGAAACCGCATGGTTTTGGCCTGTTTCTCGGTGGGAAAAGGCTCTCTTTTTGCTGATTCGATGCCTAGAGTGGGTCTAAATGGATCATGAAGCAAATGGGCGTGGGTAATGCGAATATCCGTTACAAAACGGCGATTTTGCTCCGTAATAGAGGTATTGATGGATTCCAATACAGAGAAGCCTTCGGCAACTTTTCCAAAGGGCAAAATCGATTTGGAAAACGTTTCATCGATTTCAGGGCCTAGAATCACCACAAATCGCGATCCTATCATCGTTTTTCCCTCTTCTTGTTTTGCAATTGCAAAGCATACATCACCAATATTGAACGAAACAGTAGGACTAATTTCGTCTTCCGGTGCTATTAAAAGATCCGCTTTGGGCTCGTTTGCCTCGAGAGTCACGTAGTGACATGCTGCATAATTTTCTGATTCATCTGGATAGTTGGGAACGCCACAACTGACATGATAGTCTTTATGGAGATTGAAGAAAGGAGCAGCAAAGTAGTGGTTTAGCTGACAAAGACGGAGAAAATTTCGGGCTAACAGGGGCCTATCTATGTGATCGAGATCAATAACGACATTTCCTCGAGTAGTTTCAAGAAGAACACTCATGGTTATATAAATAATACGAAACAGGGACTATAGAGGTTATGGTAGTTTCCTACATGTGGTCGGAGTGCATATAGGCGATATGCCGTAGTGGTTTTGAAGAACCACTACGGTTGAGTTTTGGGAGATAGAAAGTGCCATTTCTGGCACTACAATGACTGCATTGTGCTGGAATTGTCCATTGGATGGAAAGGATGTAAGAATTATGCGAAAACTGGCGCAAAAACCGTCAATATTGGAAGTAGAAGTAAAATCATAGTCTTGGTACTATCGAGTGAGCAGAAAACGGTCAATGCCAGGGTATTGAATGGTTTGATGGAGTTAGAAGTTGCTTGCGTTGTTAGTAGCATGGAGAGCAAGCAAGTGCCAGCAAAATCCTGGTGAAAACCACTATAATCAGAATTATAATATCATAGTCTAGAGATACATAGAGAACAGAGACAGATAACGTCTGTTCTTTCCGTGATCTGTAGTTGGCTTGTTCCTACCCTAGAAAGTGCTTAATCTTCACTTGAAATTTTGGGTGAAACAACCAAAATAAGTGTTTCTCTAAACTCATAGTCTGGGGTAAATTAACGTTCTCATGGCTCGAAGAGACAAATACCCGACTTTCCTGCAGCGAATACTTGCCTTCCCCATGCCATCTCCTTTCGATAATTAATCTCCAGTAATATCTAGAGTGAAAACTGCCTAGAATGAGATCTCTAAAATCATAGTATCGGGCCACAACAACAACGTTCAGAAACCAACAATACCTGCCTTCCTCTATCCAATGCTTGTATTTTCCATCTCCTCTTCTTATCCAAGCAAATATACCATGCACCACACGAGGACAAGAGTGAAAACCACCAAAATACGTCCGTTGGGAGTGGTACTTAACCAGAGTCCGTACCCCAACACTGTATCCATTACCGGCGAGAAGTAGCGCTGAACCAAGCAGTCCACTCGCGTTGGCCGCATGTAGATCTGAGTGGGTCCACTTACTGACTCTTCAAGATTGGCTAGTTCAATAGCAATTGTGCTTTCGGTGGCGTCGTGGTGGTAATGACGGTTGGGCCGTTCGCTGGGTAGTCTCTGCAAGTATCCTGAGGGGGCAATGATGGACCGGGGAGGCTTGAACGGCACAGTAATGTGGAGATACACAGGATGGTGATCTGACTCCAACAACGACAGAATACTGTTGTATTTGCGGACCATGGGTAGACGTTTCTGTCCTGAATCCTTGCGGCGCAAGAACATCCCTTCCTTCAACCCTGGGTCCTCGTAGGTGTTCTGGTAGAGAATACGGTCGCACCACGAAGGTGACCGTTTGGAGTTGTAGATGGCAGTATTGATGTGGTACTTGTAGGTGGGAGGGAACTCGATGCAGTGCTCGGTAAACCCGGCAAAGATGTCGCCGGCGACTCTGCCGAGAGTGAGTTGATCGTACTTGTTAACCAATTCCTCGATCGTGTCTGAAGACCTGTTGGAGTGGTCCAACAACAGGAAAAGCGCCCGGGCGGGGCTGGAATCGAAGTCAAACGCATTGGTAGTGCGGTAGTTCAAGTCTCCCATGACAAACGTGTGGTTATCTGGCCGGAGTAACCCGTGGCCGTCCTGGAAGTCAAGAGACCTCATAAGAGCAATAAGACTGCTATTTCGCTTTCTGTAGTAGTACTCGCCTTCATATGCGGGTAGATGGGCGTTGGCAAACGTCAATTCGACGCTATGATGACTGTGGTTGCGTCCTTCGGGCGAGTAGGTGAGACGTACTCCAACAGCACCTTTCATGGAAGAGTAGCAGTATCCACACGAGCTTCTGGCGTATTTGACCCGGTCAAAACGCAGCGGATACGGCGTGATGCACACCGTTCCCACGGCTCCACTGTTGGTGACGGCAATTGTCTGAAAACGGGTGTCTCTGTGGCCGTATTTTGCCATCAATGCCTGGAGCAAGAGACCGTCCAACACCAATATTCGTTTGGCAGCAGCGGCAGGAAAACATCCGTCCAACACAGAACAGATCTCCTGAACACCAAACACGTAAAGAGCCGCCAATTCCTCGGGAAGAGAATCCTTTATCTTAGCCACGAAGATGTCGCCATTGAACCGCTGTTTGTTGACATTGTAGGTGAGGAGGTAGAGGTCGATTTCTGAATATTCCGACATGGGGAGAATGCTGGAGTTCAGGGCAGCACACGAAGACGGTTATATCACGGAAACGGGATGGATGTGGTGGTTTGGCGGGGAAAGAAGTGGCAACAATCACGACAATAAGTAGTATGTGTTGCTGGTTAAGGCTGCAACGAGAGGGATTTTTGCAGCTTTGGCTGGGACTGCAGAGACGGATATGGAAGTGGAACGGCCAAAAACGCTAGGAATTTGGTTCCAAAGAGGCTAATTGTGGTTGCCATGGAATGCGGGGTGTATGGGGTGTTTTTTGGGGCCATTTTCGCCCTCTCAGGCCAAAATAACTGGCCCCTGTTGTCGCACTCCAGTCATCGCTTCATCTAAAATGCATCTCATCTTCAGCAACTTTGCAGGTTAGTTCATCTTCACCATGTATCCATATATCGAGGCCCATAGGGCCAAGCTCGAGGAGCTAGCCACCATCGAGGACAGCGTCTGCAAGCGCTTCAAGCGCAACCCCTACCTCGTTCCCGATTCCCTCCGTCCAAACCCCGACATTCTCACTACAAATAGAGCCAATAAACGCTCTCTCAAGGAGTCCATGTTGCAACAACACGAGATAAAATCGTTTGCCCAGAAGCACAAGATGCTCTGTTCGAGTGTAGCAGATATTCTGCTGAAACAGGAGCTTTTCCAGCAAGAATTGGCCGCATTGGACGATCCCAAGGCTACTTTTCAAGGATTCGATGAGGCCCTCCAAAATATCAAAAACAAACACAATACCGACACTGCTGAGTCGCTCCAATCGCTTGTGGCCGAGGATATTAGCCAGGTCTACTCTCCATACTCGGCTGCGCTCTTGGAGGGCGACCAGAACAAGATTCAGAGACTTAGTTCCGTGGATGAAACTGAGAAAATCCGAATTAAGAAGAAGTACATCGTCAGTGCTGCAGCTGCCCATATTGACGTCAACAAGCTCTTCTCCAAGGAAGAGGAATACGGCAAGTTTCTCGATCTCTGGCCCTCCTACAAATTTTTCAAGCAATTTCTCGGAAATTCGGTAGATTCCTACGTTCAATACACCTACAAATTCAATGATTTGTCCCAGATTCCCAAGAACGAGCACTACGAGACATATTTGCAGAATTTGGTCAAGTACCTTGAAGATTTTGTCGTCAAAACCAACCCTTTGCTCGATACAACTGCCCTTTTCTCGGATTTGTACAAATCTATCAACGAACAAGAGGTGAGAAACGAAGGTGTCCCCGATGAAAATGGCGAGGTGTACTGTGCTGCATGCCACAAGATGTTTTCCAAGCAAACGGTGTATGACGGCCATTTACAGGGCAAGAAACACAAGAAAAATGCTTCCAAACCGCTGCAGAATGCACCAAATGGAAGAATCCAGTTAAAATTCAAACTCAAACAATTATTGGACTATCTTAAGCCCACGCTTGAAGCAACCAGAACCAATGCAACTCGTGTAGAGGGCATGACTGAAAGAGAAAAGATGATCGATGAGGCAAATTTCAATGACGACGAATCCGATTATGTCACCGTCAATTCCTCGGATTCCGGCTTTCTGGACTCAGAAAACGATGTCGATAGTGAAGAGGAGTACGAAAACTTCAAGGATTTGCCTTTGGGTGCCGATGGAACACCCATTCCATTCTGGCTTTTCAAACTTCAGGGTTTACATAAAAGCTACCAATGCGAGATTTGCGGAAATATTAGCTACAAGGGCCGGATGACGTTTGACAAGCACTTTTCCAATGCCAAACACCAGCACGGTTTGATGATTTTAGGAGTTACTGACGAATACTTGCCGTTATTCAAGAGTATCAGTAAAATCGACCAAGTGATTGAGCTCTGGGGAAAATTGAAGAAGGACAAGCGAGTTAATGATGGAGAGATGGAGAATGCCGTGGAAGTGGAGGACGAAGAGGGAAATGTCATGTCTGAGAAGGACTACTTGGAGTTGAAGAAACAGGGATTATTGTGAGGAATTGTGGGAGATAAGAGTGGATAATCTGAAGATACAGTTGGATGTAGGGGATTTGATTCGATCTGTGGCTTATACACTGTCTTTTTGGCTAATTCTGGACCAATACGAATTCTTTTTGAAATATTACTTTTGGTCATAGAAACCCTTTTTGGGGATAGAATACCGGATCGATCCAGATCAGTCGAGATAGAACGCCTAATAGAGCGTGGCAATGGCTAGTTTGCCCCGTAATTTTCCTCCGTGGAAAGTATTCAGGGTACTCATTTCAGCAAGCGAAATTTCAAAATTCTCTGAAACTCAGAAAGTCACTCCCATACATCATAATGCGCTCCAGATAACACCCATAATTCGTATGGGCCTCTTACTGCTCCATTGTATACTCTAAATTGGCTCCTTGTTGCAGATATATCAAATTCACCAGGAAACACCCAAAAATAATCGTTGTAACGTCTACAATCACCATACGAATAACTGAAATGGCTCCAGAATATGTCAAAATATCTGTCAGCACCAAATTGAAGCCCCTGGTCCCCTTCTTCTCCATACAACCCTTCCAAAGCACTATTTTTCTCCAATAAAATCCTTCAAAATTAGCTACAAGCACCAAAATCGCCCCAAACTTCACAGAAACAACTCCATCCTCCTTCACTAGCCCTTCTACCTCAATCAACACCCCATGCTCCCCATTCCATCTCCCCCAACTCCATTCACCCTCGTTTTTCACCATTCCACATATCACCCATTACAACCCCACAAAATTCACCAGAACCGCCAAAAATCACTCCAAATCCCCTCCATCTAGCTCCAGCAATCTCCACCATCCCTCTACCCCCATTTCAACCCCCCTCTTTCGCCCTGTTCCGTTCCCCTTTTGCATCCATTGCCCATCCCATCTCAGACGTGCGCACCTCAATTTTCAATCATGTTCATCACCACTTCAAGAAGACTCTTCTCCCCCATGTCCACCAAAAGAGCAGCTTCTCCCGGCATTTCGCCAGCTCCAGCGGCTAAACAGCTTCGTGACAAACAGGGCTTTCGAATGAAACGTCAACATGTCGATAAACAGACGCTTACTGCCTATGAACAGCTCGATGGTGCGAACCAGTCAGATCCTTCTATCGACAGAAAGAAGACTATTCACGAGGAAGAAGCAGAAGGAGCTTGGTACATCATAGATGGACGGCTCCGCCGCGTCCATCCATACTATTTCACCTACATGACCTACTGCAAAATGCGTTGGAGAGACAGACCTTTATTGGATATCTTCGTGAAAGAGTTTCGAGACAGAGACGCTGAATACTACAGAAAGACCATTTCTGCCGGACAAGTCACGCTCAACAAGAAGCAGGCCTCGTTGGAATCGATTGTCCGCAATGGCGATTTGATCAGTCATCGCTGTTTGAGAAGAGAGCCTCCTGTTACCTCCAGAACCATCAAAATCGTCCATGAAGACGACAATATCATCGCCATTGACAAGCCTTCGGGTATTCCTGTGCATCCCACCGGAAGATACCGCTATAACACCGTTACCAAGGTGTTTCAGCACGAATTGGGCCGCGTTGTTCATCCCTGCAATCGTCTTGATAGACTTACAAGTGGACTCATGTTCCTTGGAAAGAATGCCAAAGGTGCCGATGATTTCGTCAAGCAAATCCGTGAAAGAACCGTCCGCAAGGAGTACATTGCCCGTGTCAAAGGCAATTTTCCACAAGGAACGACCGAGGTGGACCAACCCATGAGTACAGTATCTCCGAAACACGGATTAAATCGAATTGACACGAAAAACGGTAAGGAAGCCAAAACTATCTTCAGGAAAGTGTCTTACGACGATATCACCAACACCTCCATCGTCAAATGCTACCCTTTAACAGGACGTTCGCATCAAATTCGGGTACATCTCCAATTTTTAGGGCATCCCATTGCAAACGACCCTATTTATTCCAGCGAGTATATTTGGGGCAATGAGTTGGGCAAAAACAACCACGGCACCACCGAGGATATTCTCCTGCGTATGGACCGTATAGGGAAAGACGTGGCTGCTTCTCTGTGGTTCCATCCCCAAGGAGATGGCGAAATTGTGGTAGCAGAGGTGGAAGAAGAATCGGGGATGCCAATTTATTCTGATCCAGGCCCAAACGACTTGGATTTGTGGCTCCATGCCTACAAATATGAAGCCGAGGATCGGTCTTGGTCCTACAAAACGGATTATCCCGAATGGTCGGTGGAATATCAACGCAAATTCATGGAAATGGCGCTTGAAGAGGCAAATAAATGCGGCGAAACCCAGACCCAGTTCAATGTTGGCGCTGTGTTGGTCAACAACGGCAAGGTATTGTCCACAGGGCACTCCAGAGAGCTTCCTGGAAATACCCATGCAGAGGAGTGTGCTCTCAAGAAATACTTTGAGAAAACTGGAACCAACGACGTTCCAGTCGGAACTGAAATTTATACCACCATGGAACCCTGTTCGCTCCGGTTGAGTGGTAATAAAACGTGCTTGGACAGAATATTGGACACCTCCATCAAAACCTGCTATGTGGGAGTGGTGGAACCAGACACTTTTGTGCTGAATAACACCAGCTACGCCAAGCTTCTGGAAAACGAGGTGGAATATATTCATATCCCGGGGTATGAGGAGAGAGCCCTCGAGATCGCCAAGAAGGGCCATGAAAATATTCAGAAAGAAGAGGAAAAAGAAGAGGAAAGAATTGCAAAGGGCAAAGAAAGTATGAAAAATGTCGAAGAAAGCATCGAAAAGGGCGAGGAGAAGATTGAAAACGGTGAAGAAACCATCGAAAAGGTCGAAGAAAGTATCGAAAAAGGTCATGAGAATATTGAGAAGAACCATGAGAATACCGAAGGCGAAAACATCAAAAAGTAATCCTGTATCATTTTGCATTTATAGAGAATAAACTGCTATAACAGAATACGTAGTGTAGATTGACTATGTTTGAGGAAATGCATAGATAAAGAATTTTGTTTGATAAGTGTATCTTCATACAGTAAACCGCTACAATTAACGACCGTAGACATTTAAACCATGATATTATCGTTTTCGATAAATATCAAACCCTTGGCTATCTACATTTATCCCATATATTACCCTTTATTCAGCTTCATCTTCCGAAATATGAAGCTGGACCTGTTTAGTAGAATACACATAGACATTGCGTCTATTTCTCGAGCTTGCGTGTTCAAAAGTGGAGCTTTCCTCCACTTGACTTGCTCGTTGTTCCTCTGAATTTCTTCTGGCCCGATTAATCTCGGTATCCATTCTTTCCAAGTGAGCATTCCGATTCTTATTGCCCTCACTGGACAGAGTAGACACACTGACCGACCGTGGAATTGCAAATCCAGTTGCAATGATTTGATCGGTCAACGCCAAGAAGTTGTCTTTTGTCGATATTAATGCTATCACGAATTTTTTTGCTTTGCTATTGTACTCTTCCTCTGAATCCGGTTTATTCTCGCGTTGATCTGTCTGAGGGGAAAGCGTATGGAGTTCAATATCCTCTGGATTTCCACTGGTCTCGTCATCATCGCGGTCTTCCTCCACGAACAATTCGTAGCGGTCGAGTTCGTATAATTCATCTTCGTAAAATCTTCTCCCCAATACGCCTTCTTTTTCCTTGGCTTTCTGGATGAGGTTGAACTTATTGCACCACTCCCACGGTATCACCACGCAGATGACGTATGTGACCACAGAAAAGATTTCTGACAACTCGTACAAGAACGCGTTGGACACATCTGCCACGAAAAACGCCACAGGACTGTATATCAACACCAACGTGAGTAACGAAAGAAGCCAGATAGTCTTGTTTGCGATGATGTAGTATATTTTAGTCAAAAGATACACCGTGATGATGGCAGCGTAACAGAGGCCAATGACAATGCGGACCAAGTAGATGAATGCAGGGAGGATTTCGCCGGCCTCATCGGAGTTGTCGAAGATGTGGAACTTGGCCACGGCCCAGATCACTTGGGAGGTAATGGAGGCGATGATTCCGATGTAAAAGGCGGTTCTCTTGTCCTTTTGGCGCAGGAAAATCCGCATGATGACCTGGACCTGGTTGATTTGGAGGAGAAGCACCACGATCAAATCGAGAATGTTGATGGGGAGACTGGTGTTGATCTTGTCCACGAGTTCTGCCCCGTGAAGATAGCCGTCGCGCTGCTGATCGTGCAAGATGGACATGGACTTGCTCACCACGTACAAGATGTAGAACGAGGACAACGACGTGGAGCATTTCATCAACAACGACGGCTTGATGGTGTAGTTGGTGAGGACGAAGATGGTGAGGAACCAGATGATGACAAACAGGATGGAGATGGCGTAGATGAACGACACGACACTATAGGCAAAACTGCCCCGGATGCTGTCTCTGGTGAACATTTCCCACGATTTCGCCACGATGGGCAACGGACAGGTGAACTTATCGATCACGAGGCCCATGTTGGTGTTCAACATAGGATCCGAGCCACGATAGCACTGTTGGCGGTAAAGTCCGGATTTGATGTGAATGGCAGGGGAATAAGCTTGGTGAGAAATTAGCATTCCTTCGGGCAAGTTGATTGGCTGACATGCTGGATATGCCACTTCGCCTATCCAGTTGTTTTTCCAGTACATGGTGGCGGCAACAGATGTAATTAATGCAAAATGTGGTGGCAACAGATGTTTGAATGCTAATGCAGAAGGAACAGAGAGGCAGCCACTAGGTGGCGCTAACGGGGGTTTGCGGCGATAACGAGGGTGTTGATGTTCTACAGGTGTAGTATGGGGTGTATGGAGTCGATTCTAACGCCACTAAGGCTTGTGTGGACGGAATAGCGTGGGGTGTGGGAAGAAGAGTGTTGTAAAAGAAGGAAATAGTAGAAGTGCGAAGCACGTTAGAAATAGATGATGCCAAGAGTTAGAGAGAAAAGGAGGAATAAAGGAGGAATAAAGGGAAGAAATGGGGGGGGTTGATGGGAACTGCCTGTTTGTGATTTGAAAGGAAGAAGGGGTGTTTTGGCGTGGTTTAAGTATCCCAGATAAGGAGGAGGAGACACAGTTAAGGGTCTAGAGGGACTGGAGCATGAAATTGGTTGTAAAAGGGCGTGAATGAAGCAGATTCTGAGTTCTGTGTGTAGCATGTGATCATCTAGTGTCATTTTGAGTGTTTGTTTGCAAGAAAAACGGCTCTAGATCCTTGTTCTAGGACATCTTTTGCGAGACTATACTCTATAATTAACATGCAAAGGAGGCACTTATCGTCATTTAAAATGTCCTAGACATACAAAAACGGCCATTCTACATGCTCACACCGTTTCTGGACCCCTAGACGGCCATTTTCCGTAGTTCTGTCCTTCAAACCCGATTTCTCACATCTCAAACACCATCTCTGCTCTAACTCCAATTTCTGACCTCCTAAGCACACAATATTCTCCTATATGCATCTTTCCACTCTCCTGAGTCTCTAAAACCCCTGTCCTATCCCATTTATCTCCCTCTTTTCCCATTCGTCTGCCCCATCTCTCTTTCTCAAATATATACAAATTCGCATCATCACATACCATCTATGCTTCTTCTTCAAATACTAGCATTGACTGGCCTCTTTGGCCTCACCTGGGCAAATACAGAGACCCATCTCATCGACATCCTGCCCCACTTCGAAATTCCTCGCTTTGAAGCCCCACAATTGGACCCCTACACCTTCCAAATCAACAATACCTTCAAGGTGGTAGATCTCTATCCCATCATAACACCGGAGAAAATCATCCTACATCCGCTTCTAAACTTGTCTTACAACCGTGTTCCAGGAGATCTCTCGTCAAATCCCATTAATACCGCGTTGGTTAGCGTCAGAGACCTCAATGGTAATACTCTTCGTTCTGGAGATAAACTTACGGTGAAGTTATGTTGGCCAGCATTATTTCCCTATGATATCAGTCTTGATCACGTCTATTTGAAGGAAGAACTGTACTTGGGCGAAAAGGCAGCCCCAGAAGACGATGTTTTAGACTTGTACGTGAAGATTGACTACGTTTTCCGGGGTGTTCCCTTCGATGTCTCTACCGTGAATGAAGTGGAAAGTCTCCCTGTGAATTTGTTCATTTCCCGTTTACCATCGACATGGAAGCCTATCCCTCCCGAAATCAACCGGTATGTGTGCTCATTGTTGCGGTTGGTCAAGTTTATGGCCAGTTTTGACGTTTTTGACTTGTTTGCGTGTGATGAAGTCAAGGAGTATAGTTTTGGCCATTCCACCCATGGGGCTGCAGTTATAGGGGAGAAAATCACATCGAGAAAGCGGATCATAGTAGAGAAGGCCAGAAATGGACATAATTGGTGAGAGATAATTCTTTTGACAATTGAAAGAGCCAGACAATTGAAAGAGACATTCAACGGTGAAAGGAAAATTCGTACGGGTTACTCTAGAGCTTTAACTCTGACAGAATCACAGGCAATCCATTAGTGGTAGGTAATATTATACAAGAATAAAAATTTCAACGTTTAGACCTCGTTGAATGGAAAAGAATATTATTTGATTAATTATTTGAGAGATCTGACTTAGCAATCTCGAACAATATGAGTCGTTTCACTCCATTAATTCAAACCAGGGAATTTTTCTTAAAGATAAACCCATTCGACAAAGATGTCTATGATCTCTTGCATCCCCCTTTCTGCTCTCGTTCAAATACCAAATAATCCACCCAAACTAGCATAAATAAAAACTCCAAGCATGATATTAACTATTCAAGAGAATTTTCCTACTCTCCTTCGTATATCCGTGACACATAGCTTCGTTCTTCAAGGATGCCAATTACTATACCCCAAATCAGCCTAAATTGTGGAATTCCAACTACAATCGATTTTCACCAATATCACAAATGACAATTGTCCATACTTTCACCCCGAGCCAAGGCCGACTCGGGGAATTGTCTTGACCTCTTTACTGGGCAATTTATCGCGATTTTCACATGAACTGTGCTAGAATTAATTGGCTATTTGCCGAATAGCCAATTAATTACAATAACCACAGTTTAATTGCATGGACCCTCTGAGAAAATATGTTGTGCAGCAGAACCTCCTCGTCGTCGTGTACCGGAGTCTCCCATGGCAATGGCTAAACACTGCCATATTGTGGGCAATTCTCGATCGAGTTCCTGATCCAGATCTGAAACATTCATAACCGTGGCCCTGATCTAGAACCGAGACGGGCCTTGGGGTGGAAGAAACGAATCGGGGCAATTCCGAGTGGTTCTAATTGGCATGAATGTTCTCTATTATCTCCAGATATTTCTGTGAATAGACATGAGATCAATGAATTGGGAAAGTGTAGATCAATGATAATTAGCAAGTATTTTTCAGGACTTTGAATTGGAGGATCTAGAAGAGTATAAAAAGAATCTGTGTTTCACAATTCCCCAATACTATAAACACGACTACTTAATAGTTTAGTTTGTAATCATTTCATAGTCAATTAATAATTAATTTTCATAGCAATTTTCACAATTTTCATAGTTTAATTTCCATTATATGCCCAGTCTGCATAGATTTATACAAGCCTGGAAGTATAGAAGAAATAAAAGGAATCCGCATTAGGAGGGTGTTCTGGCCAATTCTTCTGACACTTTCGGTATCCATCCTGTTTCACCCAGACAGAAACGTCAAATACTGCCAAACATACTTTTCTTTTGATATGAGACGCGATTACTCTGAGATGGCAACAATAATATCAACAATAATATAGACGTGTCTCTCTGTGGTGGTGTCTGGAACACTCAATCTGTGTCTGTAGCTTCTACGTGTCATCTCCCACATTTACCGTGTCAATCAAATTGAAAACAGTGGAATATTCACTGTCGGTGTAATATTCGGAGTCTCTCGCAATGAACACCACCAATATCATGAATTCTCTCTAAAATCAATTGTCCGTAGCATCCACCCAATTATAACTTCTCTCTCTGTAAAGTCTATCTCATTGGTTCCACCTCTTACGAAGCACATCTACTCAGAATTCCCCATACTCCATACTGTCCCTTTTTCTCTCGCTTTCCATATCACTCTTTCCATCTACTCCATACTATATATTATATATTATAAATTGCCCTAATCCGCATCACTTCCCTCCAGTTCTCCCCCTTATCCCCCTATTTCTTCCCTCTTTCCTCTCCTTTCCCTCCTTCTTCCTCCTTTCCTTCCCTTCCCTCTCTTTCCTTTCCCTTCCTTCCCTTCCTTCCTCTCCCTTTCATTCCCTCTTTTCCCTCCTTCCTTTCCCTTTTCTCACTTTTCTTGCAACCTTTCACTACCCTCTCTTCTTCGCCACCTTCCCCAATGTTGTCCCCAGAGCTTGCCGAAAGCGGGAAACCGCCTATGGCGGGCTCCCCCGCTATCAACAACCATCTTGCCACCCCAAAATCCCATCATCGCCGCTCCGATTCCTCGTATTCTCGCAACTATCTGTTGCTCGATATATACGGCACCGAATCTCCCATGGAAGACGACGCCGGCCTGCCTGGAGCGGGATTGGACGCCAGCATCATGAAGGAACTCGACAAACTCGACTTCCACGACACTGAGCCGGCGCTTACGCTTCCTCAATCCGTCAGTGTGTCGCCCATTTCCATGTCATTCGAACCCAAACACTACATCGTGCCAATAACTGCCGAGGCGCTTCCTCGTCTCCTCGAGTCACCCTACGACTGCTACGGCTTCAAGAAGACCTCATCCCATCTCCAGGTGTCCTGGAGCGAGTACAACGACTGGTTTGGCGAGTATGCCCACTACTGTTTGCGGCGCAAGAAGAAATGGGCCATGTTGATGAAATCCAATGGCCTCGCCCTCAGTGACGACAACGAAATACCAACAAGGTTCCCGCCGAAGTCTGACAAGGTCAAGAAGATGATCCGGCGTGGACTCCCGCCGGAATGGCGGGGTAACGCCTGGTTCTTCTACGCTGGTGGGCACGAAAAGATCAACAAACACATCGGCGTCTACGACCAGATCATCAAAGACACTCACAACGTCCACAACAAGGACACCGAGGTCATCGAACGCGACTTGAACCGCACGTTCCCCGATAACATCCACTTCAACGACTCCTTGGGCATCTCCGGAACCTCCTCCTCGTCTACCGTGGGCTCCGACAGCCTCAAAACTTCGGAAACCGACATGATCGCCTCTCTCCGACGCGTGTTGGTGGCATTTGCCCATTATCAGCCGCAAATCGGCTACTGCCAGTCGCTCAACTTCTTGGCTGGTCTTCTTCTCTTGTTCATGGGAGAAGAACGAGCATTCTGGATGCTAGTGATTTTAACCGAACGGATCATCCCGAAAGTCCACTCTTCCAACCTCGAGGGTGTCCACACCGATCAGGGGGTGTTGATGCTCTGCATCAAGGAGTACATTCCACAACTTTGGGCCATACTCGGCAAGACTTTCGAGGGCGAGACCCTCTCCGAAGATAAAATTTTGACAAGATTACCTCCAGTGACGTTGGTGACATCCTCATGGTTCATGTCAGTGTTCGTGGGCATTCTTCCCATCGAAACCACGTTGCGGGTGTGGGATATTCTCTGGTACGAAGGTTCCAAGACCATCTTCAGATTTTCATTAACCATTTGCAAAATGTGCTTGGATAACCCCGAATTCCAGCAGGCCCGCAGCTCCAGTGGTGGTGGGGCAGAAATGGAGCAGATTGAGTTGTTCCAGTTCATGCAAAATTTCCCTAAAATGATCTTGGACCCCAACTTCTTGATCGACAATTGCTTCAAGAAAATCGGTGGCTATGGCTTCGGATCACTACCTCAGGACGAGATCAACAATTGCCGTGAATTTGTGTCGAAGCAGCGCAAGAAACTTAACAGCAAGAAGACCTCGGGCCTTGCCACCGAGTTGACGGAGGAGGAACGCAAATCGTTGATTACGGGCTCGGGTAGCTCGTACGACGAAGACGGAAGCATCCACGATGTTTACGGCTTCCACCGCTCCATCATGAGTGGAGTGGCGTGGAACAAGAACATGAGCAACAAGATGAAGAAGAAGTTCACCCGAAAAGTGTCCCGTTAGCGGGCACTCTGCATTACAAAATTGCTTTCATTGTATGGACTGGGCGTGGAAAAGTGTCTAGCACGGCTCATATATCCTATGGTGTCATACACCACTCATAGCATAAATATCGATTTCTTAATTGGAACAAGGTTCATCAAGACTATAATAAATTCCATTTCTCTAGAATCTACGGTTTCTAGACAAGAACGAATTTCTGGGTCTAAAAATTGGCGATCTAGGTTTGGAACAAATTTATTATGCTCTATTCGAAGTTCTGACTTATCACCATTCATCCTAAAATATTCGGTTTCCGGACTAGAACGAGTTTGATTAACTCCACCGTTGTCTTGTCGCTGAACCGCTCATCATCGCCTATATATTCTCCGTTTCTATATTGAAACAGAATTCCTTGGGGCCACTATTTATTTTCGGTGTTCTATGTGGACCACCATGCATCAACAAGCCCATACATTCTAGTTCTAAACGAATCTAGAAGGTACATAATTTATTTACGGTTTCTACAATAGAATCATTCATCTTGCCCTAGATGTTCAGGTTTTAGATTGGTGTAGAATCTATCCAAGCCAATTCTAGTCGTTCACGTAATTGGAACAATTCGAAGTAAATAATTGCGACCATATTGCACTGAATTAGTTTTATAGATTTGGTGGAATATTAGTCCCTGCATCCTACGAACCGTTTGAAATAAATTAGGAGGGCTGCTATATTGTATAGTTTTTCAAGATGGAACCCTTATCAAAACATAGTTCGATATCTATTGGAGTTTCAAAATTGGCAAATGTTCAATTAAAATTAGTTAATGGCAATTACGTTCTATGGATCAAAATTAAATCGCAGATTAATCCGGCTATTAAACAGAATTAACCACTTAAATTAATCTATTTGATCTGAATTACTTCAATTCTATCATCCTTTTCCTTCTATTAAAAGATATCTCTGTAGATGGCATCGCCTACCGCGATAGCCTCTTTGGCCTCCTTGACGTCGTGGACCCGGACATAGTCAGCATTCTGCTCAATACACGCAATCACCGATGCCGTGGTGCTGATGATTCTGTTCGAGGCAATTGGTTGGTTGGTGAGAGTTCCCAAAAACTTCTTTCTTGATGGCCCAAGCATCATGGCCAATCCGTTGAAACTCACATATGAGTGCTTGACATTGTCCTCAGAGTCTCTCTCATTAAACTGAAGGGAGTACTTCTTGAAAGTGGAGGCGTGGCGCAAAATAGCCAAGTTCTGTTCGAGATTTTTCGCAAAACCAATACCAGGATCAATGATAACTTGCCATTTTCTGACTCCATGCCCGAATGCCTTTAACATCTGAAGACTCAATTCACGGGCAATGCCGTTGAGGAGATTATTCACCTCGGGCCGGAACCGCAACTCCTGATGTTCCGAGTTTTGTCCCTCTGAATATTCCACTAAATCATCGCTAGTATTAGATTCATAGGTAGTAAGAGAACTCATGGTGGAGGGAGTGCCCCTGGTGTGGCCCATAATGTACGGACACTTGTATTTTGCCACCACATCGAAGATTTTCTCGTCAAGAAGACCCATGGAAATGTCATTAATTATATCTGCTCCGTTTTCCAAGCATGCTTCAGCAACAGCAGCCCTATAAGTGTCGATGGAGATCAAAGCAGAGGCCAATTTGGGGTTAGAACTGTTTCTGATGACCTTGATGATGGGAACGACTCGAGAAAGTTCTTCTTCGAGTGAAGGTTCCACACTTCCAGGACGAGTGGAAACTCCTCCAATATCTATGATAGAGGCTCCTTCTTCCACGAGAGCTTCTGCCTTGGCCACCACAGCCTCTAATGCCAAGTTGGAGTTGCCTCCATCACTAAATGAGTCTGGAGTCATGTTTAAAACTGCCATGATGCCCGTAGAGTGCTTGTTGGAAAGTTGGTCGAAAATGAGCGGAGAAGTGCCCAACCGGGGCAATGGCACTATCTGATGCAAGCGGTGCGAGTCCTGGATGGTGGTGTCGGGCTCGCTGAGGAGTAATTGCCGCAAATGGTTGTGTATGGGCTCGGCAGTGACGGGATGGGTGAAATCTGGAGGAACCAACTCACACAACGGTTGCATGACGAAAGTGCGCTCCAACATGGAGATATGGGGCACGTTGAGGTCGGGGGAGTTGACCACGATATCATCGTAGAGAATGATGTCGAGATCGATGGTTCTGGGGCCGTTGTCGAATTGTTTGACTCGATTGATGTGTGCGTATTCGATATCTTTCAAAGCCGCCAAAAGCCCGTGGGGCAGGAGTCCCACGAACAGGACACGGGCCACACCGTTGTAGAAGTCGTTCTGGTCCTTGTAGTACATTGGTTTCGACACGTAGAGCGACGAAGTGGCATCTAGGGTGATTCCGTATTCTGGAAGAAGAGCGAGAGCACGGTCGATATTTGCCACAGCATTGCCCTCGTTGCATCCGAAAGCGATGTATGCGGTATGTGGGGCGTCTTTCACAGTAGATTCTGCGGCATTTGTGGGAAGAGCGAAGCCGTGGCGCTCGGTATTTGTCTGGTGATGTACCACAAGAGGTTCAGCTCCAATGAACGATTTTGCCGTCAAAGTCGACGAAACTCCCACTCCATCGGTATAGCTGATGGCGTTGGGCTTAGTGACGGTGATTTGCGCCGAAACTACGCCATTACCGTGGTTCTGGAACACCAATTGGCCGATGGAACGCACCAAAGCCTCGACGGTCTTGAAATGGGAGTTTTCGACGTACAGAGCCACGTCATGGACGATTTCCGCGATGGTAACGTCGGCAGCACGTTCCACGGTCAATTCCACGTCTATTGACACGATTTGCCGTTGAAGACGCTCGAAAGTAAACACTCCTATGATGGTCAAGAGCTTGAGACCGTCGATGCGAATAGAATCGGCACCAGAGCCGCTATCGACACGGGAACGACGGGCACGGTATTCCACGGCATCAGCGCGTATTTCTGACTTGGTACTTTTCACAGAAACCGTGGCGGTGTGGCCGCCACCTCGGGATTCATCGAGAACAACCGTAGAAACCGCATCTGCAATAGCACCAAGAGATTTGAAGTTACGGTGCTCGTTACTGCGCATAAATTCCAGCACATTGCGGGAAATCACAGCGTAATTAAGGGAATGCTTCAAGTTGTCTGTTTCCGAGGCCTGGCGGAAGTCTGTGTTGAGTTCTATGGAGATGGAAATGGGTTGTGGAGTTGGGCGTTTCCAGGCATCTTTACCGGCAATGGCGGTGGCGCCGATGTTGGAAATGAAGACTGAATCGGCCCACATAGGGCGGGAGGTGTGGAGGAGGCGGAAGAGAGAGGAACGGAGCCTCGGGGCGTGGAATAGGGGGAACACTGTGGAGAAAGTGAAGTGAAGAGTGAGAATTAAAGAGTGAGAATTACAGAGTGAGAATTAAAGAGTGAGAACTAAAGAGTGAGAATTAAAGAGTGAGAACTAAAGAGAGAAAACTAAAGAGTGAGAACTAAAGAGTGAGAATTGGAGAGAAAAGAGGGAAAGTTGGAGAAGGAAGAGGGAAGAGGAAGGGAAAGAAAGAGGAATAATGTAGGGAAGTAAATAGAAAGGATGGAAGGAATTGGATGAGTTGGATGAATTAGAAGAGTGGGTGTAGGGTGAGAAAAGAGAGGGAGGATGGGGGAAGGGATTGTGGAGGTGTGTTTCTACAGATAATGGGTAAAATGAGATAGATGAGACTGAGAGAGGTATTTATTAATTTAATCGCTGGGAAATGTTCTATCTCGATGTAGTTTGATATATCTCGTTGGTGTAGTGGTCGCTACGGACCGTGAGGTGTTGATTTCTCGGTGGTTTTCGTGGTTCGACATATCGTCTTGATAAATTTCGATTCTCAGAGATCGAGTTGGTTCTAGATCTAGGAAGTTTAGATTATAAAGTATTTATCACTTTCTGCAGAAACTCAGAGATTGACATTGACACTAGATAACGGCATGCACAATTTTGGTCGTTATAGTTCAATCTGATGGTTGTTTCCAGCAATTCTCTAGAATCAGGAGAACTCGTAATAGAATTGAAGGGTACGCTCTGATGGATAATTTGATTGTAGACTTGACAGCACTTGCTCGATGTTTAGAAGGTTCTTTATCTGGCTTCGAGATTGTGACGGGATCAAATTCGGTTGAAGAAATTGAATCTGTTATAGTCCAGTAATATTTATCATTGACTTTGATGTAGTCCGGAGAGTTTTTCGTTTTCTTCTGTAAGTGGCTCACAGCAGATCATACGTTAATCGACTCGTTCCCGTCAGTATATCTCTGTACCAATTTTATTCGGTTCTATCGATAATTACTTGCTATAGCCTCAGACAAGATCTAGGCATAAGGGGTATCCGGTATATCGCTAGGATATTGTCTTCAAATTCGAGTAATATTCTCTCACAATATTGAGGAGGAAACAGAGGTTCTCCAATCATATCATTAATATACGCAAAGCACTTGGCATGACACCGTGTTTCTCCTGGCTCGCTTTTCTCTTGGATTTTCTAGTTTGAGAATATGCTCTCTGAACTCCATATTTGCATTACAGAATGTTCATCCTGGATTTACTGGTTACCAGAGATTTTTGTGGATGCCCGTTCTGGTACCACCATCCTTCTGAACATGGAGTTGTCGTCTGATAATTTCCTGTGAAGTTGAATTCAGACTTTATGCGGAATATCTTTGCTTATCAAGATCTCCTGAAATTATGCCGAATGGCCCATAATTGCCGAAATTTGAATATCCCAAAGCATTGAGAATTATCAGATCTTTTTGCATTATGCGGAAGTGTCTAAAATATCAAGATAACTGGAATTATCCCGAAACGTCAACAATTATCGAGATCTCTTTGAATTATGCCCAAATGTCTAAAATTATCAGTATTTATTGGAATTATCCCGAAACATCGAGAATTTGAGCTTTCTTGGAGTTTTCCATGCTGTCATGGAAAAGCAAGATCTCCACAAAATATCACCTGCTTGATTAATGCAGAAAGTCTGGAAATATCAATTCCTGGAATTATCCGTTGTCTGAAATTATCAATTCCAGAAATATCAGTAGACTAGAAATATCTCCCGAATTATCCGTAGTTATTTCCATCCGTTGTCCAATTTCTTGCTTGATTTCGTCAAAGTCATAATTTCACGTAATGTCGTTAACCAATTCATCGATTAAAGTCATTTTTGCTCGCTTTGGCTTGGGTTCTTCATCACTAGAGTCCTTCACTTCTACCTGAATCACCACATCGTCTACCACGTCCACAGAATCCGCCACAATCACGCCGTATTCAGTGCTCTTCTGGACAATTTCTAGAGCCTTTTCAATTGAACAGTCCATATCCTCCATTACAAGCCTGACTATAATCTCGTTTGCCAACACATAGGTGGAAAACGCCGTCGTCGTCCAGTACGACACCGTTTCATTCTTTTTGGCCGAACTTCTCAAACTTTTCTGGTAGTTTTTATTGATCATATTGCCAATAATCAGTTGTCGTTTCACACCGTAGTATCCACCATAAAACTGGTCCCAATTGATTGTCCATTTCTCCGTAGTGGACATGGTTTCGTGCTCTGACGCCTTTTGCTGTTTCTGGGCTAGCAAATAGAAGTGGGACTTGTCTTTTCCGTTCAACACTCTGGTGATAATGTCCAAGTGAACTTCAGCACGGTCTAAAAGTCGCTGTTTCGACACGACTGGCTCAGGAAATCGATGATTTTTAAACTTTTCCTTGACAGCATCAATTTGAGAGGTTTTGTAGCGACTCAACTGTTGAATTGCCCCGTCTATCAGCGTTACTTGTAGCAGTTCCGCATCTTTATCATCATCACCATCATCACTAGAAGGAAGCTCCACAGGAAGATCGTTTAAAAGCGGTATTGGGGCCTTAGGAAGGTCCAAGTCGTCGATCTTGATTAAATCATTCTCCAATTCGTCGTCACTATCCAAATGTCTGGTGTCTCCGTATTGATATTTGAGATTCTTGTCAAACACTTCCCCTGAAACGGGGCCCAGACCGTGTACATACACCGGTTTCTTCTTGAGTTTAGGATAGGGCAGATCAAGAAAGATGGGACTTCCCGAAGGAAGCCCCTTCCAGTTGCCTGGTTTAATACTGGAGTAGTCCTTGTTGAGATGGGACATATTGGGATGTTTGTTATAGTGCGGAACACGGATTTTGGGGCAGGAAATGGAGAAAACAGTATGGGGTGAAATTTGGGAGAAATGCGAATTTAGAGAGTTGGAGAGAGAGAGGAGGTTGTAGCGGATGCAATGGTGTTTTCAGAATGTGATTCTGGTGAAGTGGTGTGGAGTTACGTGGTAGTATAGGTGAGAGAGAATAATTGCCTTAATAATTCAGAAATTGGATCTGGGGGCGATTTGGGCCTCTATGATTGTGTAAATAGCAGTTTTGGAATAGGTGGGTTAAGTAGATTTGACAAATTTGTGTATTGCAGGATTAGTCTCGATCAGAGTTTCGGTTTAAGAAAACAACTACGCTTGAGACTTGGTATGGATTAATGCAGCAATGTGAAGGAATGTGTGAAGTCTAGCAAGCTAGTCAACTTGGCTGGAGATACAGTGAAATAAGCGTTGAAATTGAGTTTTCGTACTTTAGATACGTTTTGCTAGAATTTTAGAATTTTTGAAACTGCTAAGTCTGTTGAACTAGTGAGGTTACCAGATCACAGAATTAAGTATTATTCACAAACACGAAGTTAATGTGGTTTACTTTTCATACTCTTAAACCCAAGTAAACTTATCGTAGAAACAATTCCACCAGGTTCATTATATCTACTCTCTTTATGAAATATTATATCTATAAACTTATTACCGGAGAATCGTACTTAGTAGTTTGCGATCACCAATATCACCAATTTAGCAAATTCCAACCAATAGGACTATTCTCTTCCTGATTTACATTCTTTTCGACTACCTCCACTCAAGGATCAGACTTTACGTCCTCTTCCGATACTTCATTACTATACATAATTATAAAATCCTACTGCGGATTGCCTCCTCCATTCTGGAAAAGGTTGGCCAACTGGGCACTCAAGTTGGCAGGGTTCTGTCCTTGAGGCATGAAATTTGGCATGTTGGGCTGTTGGCCGGGCATTCCTCCCGGTGGGAAAGGTGGCAAGCCTCCTGGAGCCTGCTGAGAATTGTTGGAGTTGGAGAACAAGTTCAACAATGGATTGACCGAAGACTGGGTAAAGATGGTGAACTCCGGCTGAGATCCATGGGTCATACTTCCCGCTGCTTGTGGAATCAACGTGGTCTTCACGTAGTCCTCGTCTGGCTCTCCTGGCTTGTTGGACTTGGGCCCGTTTCTGGCAGAGTTGGTAGGCATCTTCTTGGACATGGCCTTGGAAGAAATACCAGCACCAATCTCGATATCGGGCTCGTCAATCACCATTCCACTTTGAAGAGGTTGGCCACCGGTTCCACCCCATTGGGCCTGCACAACCCAACTTCTGTCTGCATCAGTCAATCTCTGGATTGGAATGACAGAAATGCCGTGTTGGTAGTTACAACAGTCTCTGGGACCGAATCCCACACCCCAACGGGTTCTCAATGGCAAGGAGTTATCCTTGTTGAACGAAGTAATCACCTGTTCGGCCTCTCTTCTGGAGTAGACCTTTACGAAAGCGTGCTTTCTCTCGCTGTTCAAAATGACAGACTGGACTTCGGCAAATGGCTTCAACACCGA
Organism: Suhomyces kunorum; assembly: GCA_030561465.1. Taxonomy (NCBI): domain Eukaryota; kingdom Fungi; phylum Ascomycota; class Pichiomycetes; order Serinales; family Debaryomycetaceae; genus Suhomyces; species Suhomyces kunorum. The sequence continues at coordinate 7,223 of JAKTXF010000032.1, read as the reverse complement.
TGCAATAGCCTGCTGGTCCATGCTACGTGGAACACCTCCAATGAACAACGTTCTCGACAACACCTTGAACGAACCTTGGGGCAAGGTAGGGTCGAAACCGACATTTCTGGGACGATAATGAGGAGTGCCCTGGATGTTCAACTCGTTTTGGCCCTGGCCATTGTTCAACTGGTTCATACCGAGCTGGAAATTGGCCAGAGGGTTCTGGGGAAGGCCGTTTTGCTGTAAGTTGTTCCCGAAGTGGTTTCTTGGAGGCGATCTGTCTCTTCTACCGTATTGGTCTCCTCCACGGTTGGGAGATCTGGATCTGTTTCTTCTCGAGTATGCGTCTCCTCCGACATCACGTCCACGTCTTCCGTTGGAGTAATCCTGTCTAGGAGGTTGTGGAGGCAAACCGTTGGGTCCATTATTATGAGGGTTTCCTTGACCAGAACTGCCATTTTGCATCTGCTGCAACATATTAAAAATCAACTGTTCATTGCCAGCAGGTGCCTGTGGTGCCTGAGGCTGTTGGGGAGGCTGTTGCTGTGAATATGAAGGCTGGGCACCGTTGGTCGCACCAGAAAGTGCAGACAACTGAGACAAGATGTTGTTGGCATTGTTTGTAGCAGCAGGAGCAGCTGGAGGAGCAGCTGGAATTGCAGGAGCAGTGGTGGGAGTACTGGAGTTGGAGTTGTTGTTTTTAGCTAACGAAGCCAACGCCAGCAAGATGCTGTTGGAATCCAGAGCAGACTTTTCGGCCTGGACCGGTTCTGCCTTGGATCTGGGAGGAGTCCCTGGAGGAGTGGTGGATGCAAAATGCTTGGAACGAATGGCCTTCAAGATATCAGGAGAGAAGGTCTCGGCCCTCTCCCAAATGTCAACTACTTTACCAATCTTGATGATCTGAGACTGACTGATCTGTAACTCCAAAGCATCATCAATAATGGACTCCACCAATTCACTGATCTTGTACACTGCTGCGGCGTAGGTGCCTTCAGGAGCCAGGGAATCGATGGTCTGGTTACGTTGCTTTGCCTCAGTAATATATCCCCTTACAATCGAATCAACCACGTACACAACCCCCAACTTGTGGGACGAGGGCACCGCCTTACAATTGGCGTACAACGTGGTGATGATGGACGACTCCTGGTCAACATTCTTGATGGCAATCTCTGTCAACCGCTTGATCCGTGAACCAGACACCCCTGGGGCCTTCAACGTGGGAATTTCTTTGAGAATGGATTCGAATTCTTCAACCGACATTTTGGACTCTTCACTTTACTATTCTACTCGATACTGTAGACTGTACTACTCGTGATACCGGACGTATCGTGAGAAACTCAATAAGAAAATATATAAAAACGTTAGTTTTAAAAGTACGGCCGTTACTCGTGATGCAACTACTGATTACTCCTGTTACTGTGTAGTCGTCTGGTGGTAGAAAGTGATGCGAAAGAAAAAAAATCATTATTAGGGGAATTACGGTTCCTTTATACTTTGACCCGGGTTACCCGGCCCTACCGCGCACGTCCCATATTTACGCTGCGGTCTCTAAATTACGCGCAAGTGAAAATTTACTGAAAAGTGTGATGTTCACTAACCACCACTAGCACACCATGAAAGGCTTGTCTGGCACTATTGGACGTATGGGTGTAACCCGGGCGTACTCCACTACATCGCCCAGCATTTCCTCCACATTAATATTGTCCAGAAACCCCGTGATAACCGCAGATGTGCCCAAGTTCGAGGCCCAATACTACAAGTATCAGAACGAATTGTGGAGAAGATTGATGTGGACCTTCCCCAAATGGTTCTATTTCAGAGAAGGCACGTTGGCCGAGCAGAGATACAGAGAATTGAACAAGGATCCCGTGGCAAACAACCCCAATATCGAGTTTCCTAGAGGAAGACCCGAAATCAGACACAAGAGAGACAGAAGATTCAAGCAGGAGCTCAGATTGCCCAAGACATACAAGGAGGCGGACCAGTTGGAGGCTGGAGAACAGGATCAGGCCACTGGTGCCAATGCAGAGGACGATTTGGCCCGGAAAATCGTGCCTAACTCCAGAACCACCAAAGCAGACCAAGACAACGATATGACCAGTTTGGAGAGAAAATTGAGCCGGACTTTGTACTTGGTTGTGCAACAGAATGGGGCCTGGACCTTACCCAACTTCTCCAGCACCGATAACGCCACGGCATTGCACACTTTGGCCGAACAAGGCTTGTACCAGATTGGAGGAGAAAAGATCAACTACTTCAATGTTTCCAACACTCCATGTCATGTTTTTGAGAACAACGGAAAGAAGGAGTATTTCATCAAGTCCCATATCTTGTCGGGGCAATTCCAGCCCCAGGAGTCCTCGTTGAAGTTCTTGTGGTTGACCAAGGAGGAGATGAAGACTCACTTCAACAGCGACTACTACGAGAACATCCAGCACTTGTTCAGCACCATATAGACATGTACATAGCACACTGTTTCGAGGCCACATCCAATAAATAATCTCGAGAAGAAGGGTGTAAATTGGTTAAGATCAGTAAGGAATATGGAAGAGTGAGGAGGTTATAGAGGGACAGATTGTAATGGATTGAACGATTGCGATGATTTAAAATTAATTGGATAGAATTGATGGTGAGCTATAACATTTAATTCGATATTAATGAATTCAGTTTTCCTAATTAAGCTAAATCTAATGATGTTGCATAATTTCAACGATCTAGCTTGTGAATGATCTTCTGATTAGTGCACTTCGAGCAATATGAATTTCACCAATTCACAACTCATAATCAAATTTTCAGAACGATATCATCAATAAGGAATTATTTCCATTTAACTATACAAGTTTCTATTTCAAGGAAATTATGGGAACGTATATGGTCGGATCATCTAAGAAACAATCATATAATATTCGACGAGAAAATGGCGACAATTGTCTCAAATTTGCTTAAGACAATTCGCTCAAAAACTATAACATTTCACAATTCTTTCGAAAGATAATGCTATAATGCCAATTCTATCAAAACCATCCATAATATATCTACATTCATCATTGATCACATTGCACTCTATAAGTCCTTTTTCCCCTTCAACGCCTTCTCGGCCGCCCACACCGAGCGGTCGAACACTGTGCCCACCATCAACACCCCTGCTATCGAGCTGATTACCCCGAGAACGAATCCGGACCACGACTTGGCGTATTGTTCGCGATTGATGATTTTCAAAGGCGAAATGTCGAAATTCAACGAAACTCCAGGAACCCCTCCCTGTGCATGCAACGTGTGCGTGTGGTCGTCGTCCTTGCCGCCCTTGAGAGGACGATCATGCGTGATGACCGAGAACTGATTGGTGTCCAAGGAAGACGCAGTTTTCAAATATTCGTACCGAGTAGCCACCACCTTGAGGAAGTAGGAGTAGGCGTGTTGTTTGGCCTGGTTATCGACCACATGGCCGTCCAACGGGTGGGTGGCCTGGACAAGCAGCTGGGTCTGCGGATCGCTTCCAAACGACAAATGGTTGATGGTATGGGCAAAATTGAATTTGTCGTCCAACTTGTTGTACAACGACAAATCGTGCACGTGTCTGCCGTTGGAAGTGAAGGAAGCCCCAGGGGCAAAGTCCATGGTACCCGAAACCCGGGAGATCTGTGTGGTCCCACGAACACGGCATCCTTCATTGGCATCGATTGCGTCCTTAACTCGGCGGACGTAGCCCTCGTTTTCACACTGTTCGATGTTCTCGCCGTCGTAGAACGCCCACAACTTCTCGGCGTAGGCCAATTTCACCGTTTCACAATCGTTGCAGCAGAATTGGTTGTTGTCTTGAGGCAAAGCACCGTAACACGAACCACAGACGCCCAGACCGTCAGGTTGGGCCATTTCAAACAAGGATTTGTCGTTGTTGAGGGCCACACTCTCGGTTACGCGGATTTCCGCCGCAATCCCACCATCAGGACCCTTGGTAAGACGAAACTTCTCAAACCCAGACTTCAACACGTCCAACTGGATGTTGCCCGATTCGTCCAATAAGTCGAGCGAGAGCATGTCACAGGGCACGAACGGGAAGGAAATGTCGAGATTGATGTCTAGACGCTTGTTGATGTCCCTATCCACCACTAATTCGGGACGAGTGACTACCGAAGTGTAATCCACGTATTCGTTCCGGATCAAAAGCATCACCACCAAAACACAAACAAGGGTGATAATTCCACCAGAGGCGGTCTTGACACGCACGTCCTCGACCGTTTTGGCAAACGCATCCAACAGCGTCAACTTGGGGCCGGGCATGACGTGTTCTTATTAGAGAAGTGATAGAGTAAAATGAAATAGTGGAATTGGTTTTTTGTGTGGTTTGCATAGTGCGACTTGTTAGTGAGAGAGGAAGGGAGAGGAAAAGGGGAGAAAAGGGGGGGATAAATGAGAGGGAATGGGAGGAAAAGGAGGTTAGATTAGAGGAGGAGGGTATTGAGAGGGATTGGGAGTTTTTGACGGCGTAGGGACGGGTTTTGAGGGAGTTAGAGGAGGGTATATGAGAGATGGTATGTAGGGCCGTGTGCAGGAAGATATGAGAGAGTTACTGTAGGGCTAAGTGTGGAGGTGAAAAATCGGGGTTCCAGTTGGGTTTTGGTGGCAGAGTTGTTATGGAGAGGTAGACAGAAGGATGTTGTGTATATCCTGCGAAAATTGGCCGTTTCCACCCGGTTTTCGCGTGTATTTTGACAGTGCCATGGCCTGAAAGTGAAACACGACCCAGTAGACAGGATGAAACAGAGGACTGGGATGGAGGTGGAGGCCATCAGATGTTGAGGGAGTGGTTCAGTAGAAATTGGTGGTCTCTTGATGATAGAGGATTCTTTGGATTATTGAGATGGATAATGAAACCCACCTCACTAATTCCATCATAAAACCTCTACTGTCGGAACCATCTGTAGAATATGGGTAAGATGATAGAATCGAGATGTAATGCTCCAAATTATTAGTTATCATGTTCAGAATCGTAAGCTATCGTGCTCAGAGTTATGAGTATCAATGCTTTGACTTATGGGATATCATGGTCCAAATTATGAGTTACCAATGCACTGAATTATGAGGATCAATGTTCTGAATCTTGGGTCTTCTGCCTCTATGAAGAGAATGGGACTTGCATGCCTTTTCTCTTCTCCACATCAAGTAGAGCACAGATTTATTAACCTCGTCAATTAATTCTCCAGACACTCTCCATAAACAGTAGATTTCACCCTGAATATCCACCGCTAGATTGAATGTCAATTAAGTATTCAATATGAGCAGATGATAGCATTTCTTGACCATGCTGAAGCTTTCAACTGATACAGAAAAGCTTCTCATTTTCAATGTAAAATTTCACAAGTTATTCGACTCTTCAAGAAGTCCACAATTGGTGAGACTTCGGCTCACTTCCATTCCATCTCAAACGTTGGCTCTGGAAGATAACCGGAGATATAATCGTCCAATGCATCAGAAGACTCTACTCCCGGTCGGATTTAATTATGTTCATGGAAATCACCACACGTAATGTTTCACCACAAGTATTTTCAACCTTCACATCCATTTTTTCAAGCTTTTTCACCACCTAAACCGTAATTCCACAATTTTCACACCCAGAAACACAATCTACTTTCTATCTCATTACCTCATTACCACCAACTCCGCCAAACCTGCGGTTACAAACCTGCCAAACTTCGCTATCGTTAGGGAGCAGATCTGGCGAAAATATCGGTTTTAGCCGTGGAAATGCTTGTGTGACCGAATATTCGGGGATAGAAATGTCCTTGGGATAAAATTTCGGGGACTAATGTAACCTAAAATTACCTGATATGGGAAATGTGGATATGCCAGCTCATCTGAGAAGAAAACTAATCCAATGCTGAAAACTTGAGAAATGGAGGATTTATGGAGTTATTTCATTACCAGCAAAGGCGAAATCAGACCCAGATTTGCACGTAAAGGCAAATTGGCCCTTGTGCATTTGTCCTGACACAAATACCCAACATGCGTGTGCAGAAAGCACTTTCTCGTTCCAGATCTATTGTCAAACTCCACCTCGGAGTTGCAGACGTATTTGGAACCTGCAGTTGCTGTTGAAGCTTTTTTGCTGCCATGACTACGTCCTGATACCACTTCCTGATACAACAGGTGGCCGATATTTTCTGAGTTATAGGGTGGCAGGCACTGGTGAAACTGCGATAATGAATATTATCGATCCTATGGTCCCAGATTAACTGCAGCACACAAACCCGTCAAAAATAGGTCTAATTTACGATTCTCGTGCTTGGCAACCGTGTCTGGGTTATTTCCCTTACTATGGAGCTACTGCTCCATGCATAAACGACGAAGTGTGCTACAATGGCATTTCATGTGTAGATGGCTGTTGGGCGAATGCTGGCTGCTGCTGCAGAGAGCTATGGCAGGCCGGATTTGTGAGAGGATGCGGAGGATCCGGCAATATACGAACTGCAGCGGCCCATCTGTTCAACTCCACTCGAGAAATAATTAGGGAAAATTAGGGGTTTCCCGCTAAAAGCCTATTTTTTACCAAACGAGAATATAGGGACTTATTATGAGAATATATATGCATACGGCTCTATTATGGAAAATGCGGCCCTAATTTCTACCACCACTTCTCTGTAACACCCCGACATCGGCACAAGACCTCTGCCGGACACATCCCGGTCCTGCCTCCATTTGGACCGCCTCGGGTTGCGGCCGAAATCCCACATAATTTCATATCTCCGTCAGGAGCCTTGGACGCATTGTCGATCGAACCAGATGGCAAAATATGTGCATAATTCCGAGCGGCAGGAGTAGCAAGGCGGCGGAAACGGTACTGAAATCAACAATGGACCCCAACGATGCACCGGTCCTATCAGTTTGGGCACGGAGTCTAATTCGGTTACAGAAGAAAGGGAAAATAGGAGTTCAGCGAGAGAATGCGAACCCCGAATGTTGAAAAAAAGGGTAAAAACCTACTTCAATAATCTGCGGCCTTTACTCACTTGGCTCATATACCGAGCAGAAACAATCATGCAATGGCATCATCTTCACACTGGAGGCCACAGGGGCGCCACCAGAAGCAGTCCAGACACACATACACATCTGCCACGGTACGGGTGCTGCATCCAGGCGCCCCAAAGGTTATTTCCTCCCGCCCAAGCTAGAGCATTCTTCTCTACAGATTTTTAGGAATATTTCCAACCTGTGCACATTCTTGTTTTAATTATTTCCAA